>SMLS01060218.1:0-21559 GCA_004785975.1 Popillia japonica
TTAAAATTAATAATGAATGGCGTGGATTTGGAAAAGTTTAACTAGCACATTTTTTGCCAACTAACCAGCTTACGGCTTTCGTCTTATTGAGGACGACCAAGATAGTACCGGAGGCTAACTCAGTAATGCTCGTGCGACAACCAGATATCTGAAGATGTCTACTTTATAGAATACACATTTTAGAAGTTATCAATTTTTAATAACTCTTTAAATACGTTTGGTTGCTCGTACAAGATATCTAGTGGTTGCATTGAAAATAACATGACATATAGGTCAGACTTAACTGGATAATTCAAAATGCATACATTTCAAGTTATCTAGTTGTTGCACTAAGGGGACGATATATAAGTCCAATCTCCTCAACATTTCTACAGTTTGTGGATTTAGTTGACATACATCTTTTGTAAAGTTTTTGAACTAATAATTTCTCTACCAGTACTTGATTTATATTCCACAAAACCAATTTTATGAAATCAACCGACAGAATTAAAGAGGCAAGTTTTAACATTTTTTGGCACTACCTTTATACATTAGCACAACACTAGCTAACTCAGAGAAATTCTCTCTAAATTTACCAAATCATGCAAAATAGTAAAGTAGACGTTCATGGTTGTTTTCAGTTGTTCTCTCTCTCTCTTGTTCTAACAGATATATATGATGATATATATACATATATCTCTTAATATTAAACTATGTAAGTTTCAATAAGAGCGCAAGATTTCAGTGTTCAATAAAACATGGTGTTCTGTAGCAAAGTATTGAAATATTTACTGATTTAGAAAAGATACATTTGGGAATTATGTATAAAACAAAATATCTTGTAAATGGCCCCCACGGCTTTGCTGGCATATGCGTACCCCTTTGACGAAATTTTCAATAACGTTATTGAATCCATGTGGTGGTATTTCATTGATACAGCGTCTAATTTCGGCTTTCAATGCTTCAATGGTTGCAGGCTTATTGGCATAAACCTGTGACTTCAGATAATCTCACAGCCAGAAGTCTAAACGCGTTAAGTCGCAAGAGCGAGGAGGCCAATTCTGGTCACCAAATCGGGAAACGACACGACCAGGAGCAAACTCTTGAGGCACAAGAAACGGTGTTATCATAGCACAATAACGTTTGCCATTCACCGTTACTGCATTACCATCTTCGTTTTCGAAGAAAAACGGTCCAATTATTCCTCCAGACCATAATGCACACCATACAGTGAGCCGTTGTGTATGCATTGCTTTCTCATGAATCATTCGTGGATTTCCCAAATGCGAAAATCTGCCTATTAACGAAGCCATCGAGCTGAAAATGGGCCTCATCTCTGAAAATGATTTTGTTAGCAAAATCAGCAGATTGCTCAAGGATCCAATTGATGAATTCTCTTCGCTGTTCATGGTCTACTGGCAGAAGTTGCTGAGTCAGTAGGATTTTGTAGGCATGCAGCTGTAAATCTTTAGTGAGAATTCGCTGAAGAGTGCCTGTTGAAATGTCCAATTCTTGTTCCCGATGGCGAATTGACGTCTCTGGCCTTTCTATCACACTCTCGCGAACTGCCGTGATGTTTTGTTCTGAACGACTCTACGAGCTCGTATCTTGTGTTTCACATCACTAACCGAACCAGCCCTTTCGAATTTTTCAATTATTCTTTTCACAGTAGATTAATTAAGCACATTATCTCGATCGAACATTGGACGCACTTTACGAATAGTGGCAATTAAACTTTCATCATTTTGATAATAATTTTTGACAATCAGAACGCTGTAATGCTCAATGTTTACTAAATCCCATCTGTCAACTTTCGATCTGTGACGTCATAATCATGTGACATTATGACTGTCAAACTTGGCGCGCAATTCAAATCTTGCGCTCTCATTGAAACACCCTTTATAATTAAGTTTACATGTATATTTGCTATTTCAATGCCATATTCGTCTTACGAACTTCGTATCACCGTATATACTAGGGCTGTCGGGAACCGTCTTTTTCAGGAACCGGGTACCCGTCGATCGTACTACCCGGTTCCGGGTAACCCGGGTACCCGGTTCTAGAATCGGATACCCGGGTATCCGGAACCGGATACTCGGGTACCCGGAACCGGATACTCCGGTACCCGAAACACGGGGTATTCAACTATTCCGTTCTAGAACCGATTTCGGGTGGCCGAGTACTTGCTTCTACGACGGGTACCCCTTTTCGAAAATATATCTATGTACACAGTAATATAGTTAGCAAGTAAATAGAGACTACAAAATTGCTGTTTGGAAAGCAATATAAAATAAAATAACGTAACATATTTTATTATAGACTTATTGTAATAATTTTTAAAAATAACTTAATCCGAAACTTAAATGCAATTTTTAATTTTAAATAAAATTTAATGAAGATCAATATACCAACCCAAAAATAATTAAAACTTTTTAAAGAAATCCGGTTAAATGAACGAATCCAAATTTGGTGGCATTTTCCCATCGAAATATCTAAAAAAAAAACGTGAACGTTGTAATTTATTAAACAATGTCGGAACCGGAACCGGATACTCAAAAACCGGTACCCGGAACATACTACTTAAAAACGGGTACCCGGAATCAGATACTTGAAAACGGGTACCCGGTTCCGGGTACCCGGGTAGAACCGACGTTAACAATTTCGGGTACCCGGGTATCCGGGTATCCGGAACCGGATATCCGGGTATCCGGAACCGGGTACCCGGATCCGAGCGACAGCCCTAGTATATACCTAATTCGTATTTTGCAATATTCACCTTTCATTTGTTAAGTAAATACATAAAGCATCAAATGTTTGCTTGTAAAATCAAAATTAAAATGTCTGGATACAAGAAACTCTTTCAATATAGAAAACAATTCAAATCATTAATTTAACACCTCTAACTTCGATGTACCAATTATTATCGCAGATTTGGTTCCAGAGATCCGTTGAAACTGTAATATACATATATACGTAGGTGTTTGTCGTATTAAATTGTAATACCCTAGTTTCACGAAATTAATTGGAATTGACAGACGTCGTAGACCTATCAAGTCCCACGAATTACAGAGTCAGTGATAACGTACTAAACGCATTCAAATGTCATCTAATACATAATTACTAATATTAATAACGTACAAATACATAGTATCATTACAATTAACTAAATTAGACAAAATATTAAATACAAATTATACATTTCCATGCAATAAGAGTGAGGGCGTCCATATAGAAGCTAAAGCTCGTAGAGGATAATGTATGAATCGATCTTTTTCCGGTGAAGTGCTGACATGCGAAGTACGCAGAATGAAGGAACTGAACATATGTAGAATGGCAAAAAAAGACCGGAAATATCTCGTCCTCGCTAAAGCTAAATCCTAAGTCCGTTTGATTGGAATCGCTTAATGGGCGATTATACAGCATTCTCATACATACATACATATATAGGGTAGGTATTGGATATGCGTCGAGTGATATTGCGGTTCTCTTGCTGGTGGATTAATACAGGTGCATATGTATGTATGCACATTTTTCTATACAAGTTGACAGCATTCCAAACTGTGCGATTAGTTTTATAAGTTTGGAAGTTTCGCGATGGAAGCAATTAACAATGGCGTAATTAGAAACATTTGCAGGATAAGTACATGTAGTACTCACGTTGAATATTCACTACATAAACGTGCAAGTAACACCTTTCTATCTCGGTTGAACTTGGGCGCCTACATCCTTTAAAATGGATTCGTGTCATGGCGATAATTAAATTCCAATTTACGTATCCGTAAATTTACATAGCACTTAATCCCGGCTAAATGAACTATTGTTTTCCCTAATTTAATAACGTAATGAGATTGGAATCGGGTGGAGTCTGCCGTTTATTTTATTATTAATGTCTAACGAAATAGCTTTAGTCCCTTTTGTTGTTGTTGTATACCTATATTCCAAGATTGAAGGGCGGAGTAAAAATAAGAAAGGTGAAATATATTTATCCGTAAAATATGTTTCGTTGTTAATTATATGTTCCTTAAAATACGACAATAGGGATTTCTAGAGAAGCCATGAATACAGTACATTCTATATACCACTCGCTATGTATAGCTATGTATATCATTAACTCTGTATAACAATACATATCGATCATCCTGTATAGGTAGAATGATATGTATAAACCACTCTGTATATAAGATTATATATCAAACTGTATATAATAACATATTGCTACGCAACAAACCAATGAATTGAAACCTAATACACAAAAATCGCGCCAGCTAGCAAATCGGTTCTTAAATGTTTTTAAAAAAAAATTGAATTAAAAAAAATTGACGTATTCTCAGAGAGAAAGGTATGCCATATACGTCTAAACGGATTATTGGGCGAGACTCTATTTTTACTAGTATAATAATGACTATAATAGGTACGACCTTGATATTTAAAATAGTCTGCAATTACAGAAAATAATGATGCAAACAAAGAGAAAGTTTCCTTAGTAAGTAAGTTAATCTCAAAATAGTTTAATTTTAACAAAAATAAAAAGAACAAATTCTTTAATTTCACAATCAAAATATATTTCATAAAAATAAAACACAAATGACGCATGCGCATAAAAATTGTCAGGAAAACTAATCACCCGGAGGTATGACTATAAAAACCTGACCTTAAATCTAACAATCTCCACCTAGAAGCTATCACAAGCAAAAGAAATTAAATTAACTCCCAAATACAATAAAAATGAACCAAACAATAAAAATTAATTAAAACAGCAAACGTTAAAGAAACTTAAAATTTTAAAACTTCTGAAAAAGAACCAAAAAAAAAATGACCTCGCGTGAAACTTCTAGATTTCGATACTCTAACTACTAGATATAAGTCTACTTACAATTATCTAAATCACTAATCACAAAATTAACAAAGTGAAAAACTACCTGCGTTTTATGCAGACAATCGCGAAATACACAATTAATGAATCTCAAAATTAATAATCAATCAAGACAAAACTCCGAGTACACAATACGTCCCAACACCCGTCCCTAAATACGCAGATGATCTCTCCCCAAGCACACGAGAAGCGTGCAGTTCGCCAGGAAAACTCTGAACAGAGAAGAAGAAAAAACAACGCAAGAATAAAATTTTGAATAAAAGACAAATTTAACATCAAATAACATCAGAATTACACAAAATTAAAGGATTTGAAAGCTACCAACATCAAAAATAAACATCTGAGCAATTAACGGGGTACTTAAGATTAGATTCAACAGAATAGATTAAGAGAAATCAACTAATATTTAAATCAATGCATGAAATAAATTCGTAATAAAACTGCAAAGCTATGACAGTCGAAAAAACAAAAAAAAAACAAAAAAAATATCCTTTAACAAGTGAGAGCATACACTCGTATCCAAAAGTTTAATAACATGAAAAGCTGAATTGAAAACTGAAATAATAAATTTAAAAACATGAAAGAACCATAGCAATATGTATATGTAAAGAATGATGAAAATATGATTTCTATCACTTAACAAAGCAATGAAATACGCCTTCTATTCTCCTGGACAATAAAATTGTGTTTTGTACGCTATCATTGTTTTACGGCAACCAAGCACCACTGTTTTATCCTTGTATAACTACTTACTAGAAAATGCTATCCTCACGTTGTATCAGTTTCACTCAATTCAACGAAGCCCTCGTTCCGTACTGCTACTAAGGGAGGAGGACGATTAGCTGGCGTAATTCAGTTCAAGAGAAGCCGGTGTTGGATTCACGATTCTATTCTTAATAAGAATGCAGGCCTTTAGTTTTCTAACGCATGTACGCTTACAGTTAAAGTCCCTCCCATTTCTAGTCGCCCAGAATGGAATCCACAGGCAAATAATATGCCGGTATATACCATCCAGTATATCACGCGATATATAACATTCTGTATATGTATAATTACATATTACAATTTAACATCGCCTACAATGTCAACAACCTGTCATTACTGACGTCACAAACGTGCTTGGACTTTTGTAATTATCTCGCGGTTAGTACGATTTGTGTCGTTGTTGCCGACACAGCCATATTTGAATAGCTGCGTATTAAGGTTATATATTCGCAATTCGTCTAATTACATTATTCCCCGCACACACGTACGAGAATTAATTGATTAGCCGTGATTAACGGGTGTTTTTTTTCCGGTAATAACTAGTACGTTATATACCGCTCTCTGGTGACGTCACAATTGGCTTTGAAATTCCATTGTTTGTGTAAAATTTCCCGTGGTTGATTAGTTCGAATTGTGTTGTGGTTCCGGCAACACGTACAAGTAACTTGGTATGTATTGAGTATTATATTTGAGTTTCTTCTAACTACAAAATCTATTTGGTGGATTTGTTAATTCCATTCCCGCGAGATAAGTACATATTGTTGATACAATATGAATACATGCTTTTAAGTTATTTTGTACCTAGAGGTATCCGATAGTGTGAGTGCTGCCTTTAGCGCTCGTATATGCGTCAGGTTCTCACTTCTCATTTGACATTCGGATTCGTTCTGGGTGGGTACTCTAATGGCACAGTTCCAATGACACCACATACTCCTGTAGGGGGTCTAGCAAATGGTTGAGAGTGAGCGCTCATACGAGCATTGAAGTTTTACACTCACACTAGCGTATATCTCTTCTAGTTTAATTGCTGTTAAAATGCATTCATGTAGAATAATAGTTTCGAATTATATGTCCTGTGAATTGTGCTATTGTTTCGTTCTATTAAACTTGGGCGTTGCTTGCTTATATCTGCGGTTTCCAATACTTTCAATACGCTTTTAATTTTAAAGGCGGAATTGGAGATTTTGAAGAGAGTTGTTGTTCGATGTCGTTAAGATAATATTTTGAGGGAAGTTTATGTCAATCCAAGAAGATTGATTGTTCTTGTTGGGTTGAAGTTTGATAATTATCTTCTACTAATTAGGTCCAAAATATTGTTGAGGTTATAATATTTAAGTTTCTTCTATCTGCAGACTACTCTAAAGAACTGGTAGTTTAGCGGAAGAGCAAGCGGGGGAATAGCGGTGCTGTATAAGAGTTCACTAAAAGTAGAAAAAATAGAGGTCACAAACTTGTGGATCTTGTGCTATTTTGAATATGAAAATAAGAACACCTTCTTGATGGCCAATTATTAGAGTCCGAAAGCATATGTCGAAGTATGTATCGAAACATTAAATGATCTTCTAAACCAAAAAGTGAAAGAAAATCCTGACTGCGGTTGGCTGATTGGAGGTGATTTTAACAGTAGGGTTGGAAATACACTAGGGTGACAGAGTAAAATAGACACCAGGTAAAGATTTATGGCTACCTAAATATCCAAATTCTAAGAATTAAGTAATAAATGTCTATTGACATTAGGGTATTGTCTAATGTGTAGAAGGGGTTAGGTCAGAGGTTAGTATTGTTACCACTATTCCACGCTTACAAGGTTCGACAGATCTTAACGAAGAAAGAGCCACAACCGCGTGCAAGAATGAGTAGGGGATTCGAATTTTTCCATGGCCAGGGCAATTACCGGACATGAACTCAATTGAAAATGTGTGGCACATACTTCAACAAAATATGGCAAAACAACCCCGGAAACCCAGTAATAAAGATGAACTTGTAGCTACTGTTACAGAGGAATGGCTAAATATATCTGAAGAGACCATTAATAATTTAATAGATGCCATGCCCCGACGAATTGCAACTCTTCACACTAGCAAAGGTGGATTGACTAAATATTAAGTACATTTAGTAATTTCAAAATATGTTATGCATATAACTAGAATATTTTTTTTATTTTAATTAGTACGTGTCTATTTTACTCTGTCACCCTAGTGTATGAACCAGTTAGATAGTGAGATTTTATCGAATACTGCCTTGGCGCACGAAAGCACTTCACGAGATACAACAGCAAATTATAGGGAAAAGAAGTTAGTGGAAGTAATGGAAAGCCAGGACTTTGTCCTGCTCAATTGTAGAACACATAGTGATGCACCAGCCGATTTTACTTTTATTGCGAAGACAGGGAGGAGTATGATCGACTTGGTGTTTGCTAACGAACGGAGTTGTTCATGTGTGCAAGATTTGTCAGTGGATAATATACTACAATCATCACCACATTTACCAGTCCTTGTGAATCTAGAGACACAAAATATAATCAGAAAGGTAGCAGGAAAATTCATCTCAGATAACAAACAGTTACAATACAAATGGTCTGAGGAAAGATCGACAGAGTTTGTAGAAACTTTACAAATCTCAAGAAGAGTGTATTATCACAATGAAGATGTAAACGAACTAAATACCAATCTAATTTGCGCACTGAAGGAAGCTGACGCAACTTCTAACTTCATACAAATCCGAGCTGGGTGCAATGCAAATAATAGACAGTGCTCTAAGAGGTAGTACGATAAAACTTGCCAACTAATGAAATGTGAATTACGAAAAACTATGAGAAATTATAAACGTAAAAGAACTGATCCCGCCTTACAGGAATACCTTCACTTGAAACACAACTATCACATATTTTTAAAACAGAAAAAAAACAGATTATTATAGACAATTATACAATAAATTAGAAAATGTTAAAGATTCAAAATCATTTTGGCAAACAGTTCAATGCTTTTCAACAACACTCAAACTGAATATAGTATACTGGTAGAAGACTGGTATAATTTTTTCCGAGGTGTTTACGGTGATCGGATGCCCTCCACTGGGCAAGATATCTCCGTTCCGCATCCAATATTAGATACTGACGTAACTATGGAAGAACTGCTGCATTGCTTAAATAAACTGAAACTAAATAAAGCACCAGGGTCAGACCATATACCGAATGAGTATTAAAAAGTATTACCACCTTCTTGGACACATTATTTACTAAATGTGATAAATAAAATATTTAGAACCGAAATACTTCCCGAGGCCTGGTGTGAAATTATTTTACATATGATACATAAAAAAGGTAACAGAGAAGACCCGCTAAGCTATCGTGGAATCGCATTGACAAATACAATTTTGAAAACATTTACATCAATCTTATATAATAGACTATATGAATGGCGTGAGCAGAATGGTATACTTCCAGAACAACAATCAGGGTTACGTAGCGGGAGAGGATGTCTAGATAATTTGTTTACTCGGACCTCAGCAATTACAATTAACATCACGCCCAAGTCGTCTTACGTTTATTGTGTATTTGTTGACTTTAAGCGTGCGTTTGATACGATCAATCATACAAGGCTGTGGAACAAGTTATTTGATATAGGGATAAGTGGTAAACTAATAAGGATTATGAAGATATTGTATAACAATGGAAAGATGGTAGTGAAAACTGACGCCGAAATTTCACCAGAAATAGCCATGACAGAAGGATTGATGGAGGGCGATTGTCTCTCCCATCTGCTTTTCTCTATATATACGTCTGACATTTTGTTGAAAAACAAGAGTTGCATGGAATTAAAATAACTAGTAATAGATCTTTATTATTACTAATGTACGCTGATGATCTAGTTTTATTTGCAAATTCACCGGTAGATCGGAATAGGAAACTTGAGGCATTGAAACATTATTGTGACACCAATCAGCTAATAATTAATATAGAAAAAACAAAGGTTGTAGTTTTTCATAGAGGCAGAAAAAAGAAAAACATTGGCACGCTTTACTATAATAAATGCCCGGTCGACAATGTCCACGCTTTTACCTTCCTTGGTGTACCTTTCGAAAGTGGCGGTATTTTTAACCAAGCTTGTAACCACTTTGTACAGAAAGCCTCCATCGCATCCGCTAAAATAAGAAACTCATTATACAAATCTAAATCCGACAGTTTCGAGACCAAATAAAATTATTTGATAGCATGGCTTGTTCAACGATTTTGTATGCCTCTGAAATATGGGCGTTGAACCATTTGGATTCCACAGGAAAAGTAGAGACTGCTTTCTTCAAAAGATTGTATCATTGGCCAAGTAATACACCAGGCTATATTGTACGACTAGAAACAGAACAAATTCACATTAAGGTAGTAGTAGTCAAAAGAGTATGCAATTGGTGGCAAAAAATTCTCGAAATGCACAATGACAGACTCCCCAAACGATGTTGTAAAGCTCTTGTACAACTCGACCAATCCTCTAACAACAAAAGCGCTATGAACTGGGTCTCTCAATTAAAAAAGATTTGTGTGGCGGTTGGTGAGCTTAATATATGGAACACAAGTCAAACCAGTCTAATAATAAAAACAAAAACGGATGATATATTACAAAAAGTTACTAACCACCTAATAAGCACAGACATTGAAGCAGCAACTAAGTCTGCCTTTGCACCTTTATATCGACACATAAGCTATTTAAGTGTAGGTGAAGACTACATTAAATTTACAACAACTATAAGAAAATTAGGCTAATTAGCTAAACTCGAGTTGGTAACAAAAATGAAATTAGATGGTATCACAATCAAAATTGTTACAAAATAAGGACTGACACTTCTTGCACCATCTGCAACACTCATGAGTTGGAGACACTACAACCCTTTCTACTAGAGTGTCCTTTCTACCGACATCTACGTGAATATTATTTATTGCTTGTACGGGAAGCCCCAACTATGGAGTCACTGCTGATAACAGCTGATGAACAACAGATGAACCGCCTGCACTACTACATTGATGGTGCTCTCCGAGTACAATCATTTATGATTAATGAATAGCTTAATAACGTCACCTATCCGATTAAACACATTGTCATTGATTTACTTTTTAATTTACTCTTTTTCTTTTCTTTCATATCATACACTCATAATGTATTGTTAATATACATGTAATGTATGTTGTATATGTATATATTGCTGTAAGCCATGAACCCTTCTGTATAATGTGTACTGTTAAGCAGAATAAAGATATTCTATTCTATAGCGGAAGGTATCTATTTATAACCTCTTCCGTGCTGCTGAACGCATAACTCTTCCGACGAAGATCAGTTCTGCTATGCTTTAATCCTTTGTTAATATTTTTGGACTAAAAAATGAAAAATTCTATGTGTACAAAGGAGCTAAACTTTCGACTATGTGTCAGAGGATAAATTTGATTGATAAAGGTTTCATAATGAATATGTTTGGTAGTTTTATTCGAGGAAACCGATTGAAACGTACGACTACGACTTTCTTTTATGCTTTCTGAGATTCTTTAGGATTAAACAACACCAATTTGATCCAGGAAGCACCAATCATCTGCAGATAGAATGTTGAAGAGTTCTAAATTAAGCTAGAAAATGTTCCTGGATACAAGGTCTTGTTCATACTAGAAATATTTGCTTCCATCACGAATGAGTGCTAGACTGGCTCGTAGTAAAACATTCTGCGATAATGAAGCGGTAATGTAGTAGGAAAGTTTAAACATTTTTTTTTAACAAAATCGATAAACTAGTCTCGAGAGGAGTTATTACATTCTCCTTGTTCGCATTATTTTTCGTTATGGAACATATTAAATTGCTTTAACAAATTACATACTACCGGTTGACGAATGAATTGCGTATTTTGCATCTCATCCGAATCAAATTAATTCACAAATTACGTAATTATGAATGCAGATTTATGCAAACAGGCTACGCAAAGTTCATCAATATGTTAGGTAGTAATCAAACAATTGTGCAGTTAGCCGTCACAGTTGGCAGAATTATTGGCATCAATAGAAAAAACGGAATGTTTAACGCTAAGGAAATAATCGTTTCATTATACGAGCAGCTTGCTCTGAATAATATCTCTCAATGCGATTGTATGAAGCCGCGCGAAAATCACCGTCAAAATTTTGACGCGCCATCATTGTTTGTTTGCCGTTTACCAGATTAATATAGTGGTTGATTTCTAACAATGGATATTTTTTGAACCGTGAATATCTAAACAGGCATACGATTGATAATTTTAGTATTCATACTTTGTATGGAATCGTGTTAATAATGGTGTAAACACCAGTATGAATTCTACGTACATACATGCAATGTGTGCGGTTATATCTATGGAATATTATTTAAATTTACTGCAACATTTTTTGTGTGTATTGTGTAAAATATATTTTTACTTCTCCTGCGATAAAATCCCTCAGCTCACTCAGTATTCAAACAACAAAAAAATCTAGCGTTGCAAATTTCAATCTAAATTATTTACTGCAGCAGCGTCTGAATTTCCATTAAATATACACACAGAGTTTCGCATCAAATTACGGCCGACCATTCATATTTCAAAACCGTGTAATTATCATTGTAGCTACCTTGTAGTTACCTAACTTATAATCAGTCTATTACTTATTCATATCCGCGCTTAAAAAAAGGAAAGAATAACAGTCTTTTATTAGTTTACCTCCAGCACCTTCCCAAAGGTATTCAGCGCAATAGAAAATACCTCGCGTATTACTCTCTCCCGCATCCGAATACTTAATATACTATTTATAGGGTTCGTCAGGGTCTAGACTGCGGCATACCCTCCTATATATGTACATACATACCGTTATTCGTTTATGATGGTATGAGGGAGTCGAAATTATTTATTGACGAAATTCGATTGTTGAGTAATCTTCTGAATAAACAGATTTAATAACGTTAGAACTAGAACACATTCCAAATATTGTTTGATTTATTCTAATATGAAATCATTTTGGGTCTCGTTTGTTACGCATTCAGATAAATATAATTTGTACGTACATACGCCATATACTGTGATAGTATCACATTACCACAAGCTCAGACACCCAACTCACATTCAAAAAAATCTCAAATAAAAGGATACAATACCAGATATGATGACATTCACCGTTCACAAAGGCGAATTATAACTAAATTGTTGCACCAAATTTTAAAATTTTCTTTATAAATAAGATAAAAAAAACTTGCCTTGGCATAATTTTACGCCTGTAACTAAAATTCCTGTTAGTAAATGCCAGAGATAAGGAAAATCACTCGACAAATGTCAAAATGTCGATTTGAAACTCTGATTACGATCTAAAAATAAAATAATCAATAACATAATTCAGCACAAAGAGTCACTATTGTAATATTCTAATTCATGAAATACATTGTTATAAAAAGATTGTTAAAAGAAATGAGGGTTCGTAAAATTTCACTTTGACGTAAGACATAAAACTCACAAAACGTAATTTCTTGAAAAAAACACCGAATGACAGATGTATTTGGTATGAAAAGAAAGGTAATAACATCAGCAAGAACGTTCCAACATCAATTTCCAACGAAAAGGCCAATTTTCACAAGAATTTCTCATTGCATCTTCCAACATCCGAAACAAGACGAAGCATTTCCAATTGACAAGAATTCTCCCGTAGATATTTTGGAATATGGACAACACGAATTTCAGCATCATTTGGAGATCCAAAAAGAGAACAAAAAGTTAATTTTGGGAATTTGAAGTTGCAAAACGTTTCACATTTGTTTATTTTCACGACGCCACTCATCAGCCAATTAGAGCACCGGATTTGCGAAAAAACTTGAAGAATGCATTAACAAATTCGCATCATTCTCGTATTAGCCTTCAAAGGAGACACCACGTACGAATTTGCTCCTAAAATACATAAAAATTAGTAAACAAGCGAATACCAGTGACAGTTGAGGTTAAGATAACCTGAACAGAAGTGACAGATAAACATCACAGTGAATTACCATCGAGAAAGCCACAAAACAAGCCCGATTATTCCTTACTTGCGAGAAAAACCATCCAAGGGAGAGAACAGCTGGGTGACCGGTCCAGAGCACACCTGACATTCCGCTGTTACCTGGCGGACCGTACTTACCGGAGAGACGAGAACGACGCCATCTAGCGATATCGAGAGGAATCGTCGGAGAACTTCAGCAAAAATTTAAAATAAATTAAAAGAAAAAAACCAAGGTTAGTTATTAAGGAACATTATTACCTGTGAGCTGAATTAAATTATTGAGATTGTCCGGCTATAATACTTTTCTTTCGCATTTATATAATTAATTTGAAAAAAATAAATTTATATTTATATTTATAGTCCGGCAGAGCGCGCCATCCAGTTATTTGTTCAAATCAACCTCAGTTCATAATAATACGAACCATTATTCCTTTTAGAGAAACAATTTATGTAATCCACGTAAATTTAGTTTTTTTTGAGTTGAATGAATTTAACTATTTTTTGATACAAAGGCATTCATTTTTATTTATCTATTTTCATTTGTGTGTAAGTTTAAATAAAGTATAAGTTGTTATCTATGACACGGATTTTTATTGAGTAAATGCGAGAACTTCGAGACGTAGGCGAACCTTCCCCCCTGAGAGACATTATCAACACCAACCTGAACAGCAAACCAGAGTCTCATGCTAAAGAAAGAATTTAATTCGTAAGTAAGTAACTATTATAATACAGATGAAGATTGTGTTAGAGACAAAGATCGAGTATCGCCATCTACTAAATTAAATTTAATTCGTAGAAAATTAGATGCTGTTAGTACACGTATTAATGTTATAATCCTTTAAATGTGATTAATTGATGCTAGGCATGCAGGTGAGTCGGTTTATAGTATGTACGTAAGCATTACAAAACAACGAGTTATTACACGAAACAGTATGTTATAGGTGGTTTATATAAACAGGGAATATTAATTTACTTACGTAAACATGGGAAGTAATTGCACGATCATATCAAAGCAACGGATGGCAATAAAATGTGGTTGAACAGATCTTGATCCTGCTATATTATACCTGTATTATGTCTAATTAATTTATGTAAGTGATTGGTACTTGAAACTATATATGTATACCTATGCAGGTGTATGTACTTTCATATATACATATACATGTGTATGTATTTGTATACACCTATGCGCGATACCAACCCGATTTTATTTATTTTATCAAATTACGACAAAGCATTCGATACGGTTCAATATAACGAAATAATTGACATCATTCAGTGGTTTAGATAGGATAGTAGTGATGGGTATATAATTGCCAATTATCGCTACAATCAAAGTGCTTGTATCTAGTGCTCTTCGAAATAAAATTGTGTGAACTACATAACTACAAAAATCATTTCTAACACCGATTCGATAAATTTTGATGACTGAATAAAATCAACAAACGGGGGAATTTTTTCTCATAGTTTTATTACACAGTAGCTGCATAACGAATTGTAGGTTATGCTAAAGTTTAGTCAGCCGTGGTATCGCTGCCAAAGCTGAATTTCTATTAAACAGCAAAAACTTGTATATAACTGTCTTACTATTTTTTGGCAGCTTACGTTCAACAGTTGATGAGATGTGTGGCTTAAAGTAGAACCTCTCTGAATGTTACTCGAGGCTTTCAGAGTTATTCAGTGCATAACTTGCAAATCTAGTTGCAGTCTGGCTTACTTTTGATTAAAACATTTTGGGCGTTGATTGTGGTGGGAATTTTGAAATTATTTGTTCTGTACCAAATAAAACAAGTGACAAAAGAGGATAAGAAACCATTCGTTTCTTTTCTTATTATGTACTTTTGCCTAAGCTTTTCTCTATCAGCTTTACTTATCACTTCTTCGTTTATACAGATATATGGTTCTCTCGGATTTGAATGTACCGTTTTGGCCCATTGGCCCATTAAGGGTAACTTTGGCTCAACCGAAAATATATGTTTCAATTTTTATAACTTCCAGAAATTTTGATAAGTGTTTGAACTGTAATTTGTTGATAGCACCTCTAGCCAGTAAAACACGTGAACTTAAGACCTTTAGAACTTCACTGTTTTAAATGAATCAGTTGTTTGGCTTTGTGAAAGATATCCAAAAACTTCTGTACGGTGAAACTGTATTTTCAACAGAAAAAAATGGGTAATTACAACGAAAGTTACTAAATATGATTGGTAAAATAATGTAAGTATAAATTTGAATACATAGTTTGGTGTATTCATAATATTTTATGAAGTTTGACAAGAGGCAAGTTTTTATATGCCACTGGGGTAACATTGGCCCATAAGACCAAAGCTTGAACTCTGTTATCTTATAACTATATGACACAATAAATGCAACATAATAGAATATAATACTTTTTTTTAGTCTCTTCTGAAAAAAATTCCTAGAACACACAATTAGAGAAAGGAAAAACTAAACCAATACTTAGATGACATCTGGAATGGCGTAAAAACACAAAAAGCAGCAGCTGCGTATTATGGTATTCCACGTAGCACGATAAAAAACAAATTGAAAGGTAACCTTAATGAAAAATGTGGCCGTCCAACAACATTCACAAATGAAAAGGAGAATATATTTGCAAAATAATTCGAAAAGATGGCAGAATTTGGATTTCCAATGAGCGGACAAGATTTGCTAATGATAATCCAGGGCTATCTTGATAAAACAGGACGCACGGTCCCTATAGTTAAAACCAATATGCCTGGTTACGAGTGGGCTAAACTTTTTCTGAAACTCGTAACTTCGTAACTTGACAGTTAGATTGTGCAGCACTATCAAAAAGGATCGTGCAACAGTTAACGAAAAAATGATAAGCGAATATCACATAATCATCTGAAAGTGAGTTTGGAAGGCATGCCAGCAGAGAACATCTGGAACTACGATGAAACCAACCTTAGCGATGATCCTGGTGTTGTAAAGGTGATTTGTAAAAGAGGCACCAAGTATATTGAACGTGTCACGGATTCTTCCAAGACTTCTACATCAATGAGGCTCTGTGGAAATGCAAAGGGGGAAATGCTAGCTCTATATGTTGGTTACAGAGGAGAACATCTATGGACAACGTCGATGGAACCTGCACATTCAGGCTGTAGATACAATCGATCAAAAGGTGGATGGTTTGGCGGGGCCACATTCGAAAATTGGTTTTTCAGTTTGCTGTTACCAAGACTTAAGACGCAAAAAGAAGTGGAAGTCCTTATTGGCGACAACTTGTCTTCCCACATTAATATAACAGTTGGAACGGATGCCAAGCGAATGACATTAAATTTGTATGTTTTCTTCGTAACTCTACAGACTTTACACAGCCTGTTGATGTTGCATACTTCTGTCCAATGAAAGCAGTTTGGAGGAATATCTTGAAAGCATGGAAGGAAGCTGCTGAAGGAATTCGATGTAGAACACTGACCAAAGACAGATTTCCATCGCTTCTGAAGCAACTATTGAGGATACTAAAAGAACAGAAGGAAAATAATTTGGATTCTGATTTCAAGAAATGCTGTATTTTTTCATGCAATAAGCAAGAGATCATACATCGTTTGCTAAACAAAGAGTTGAAGAAGGAGTTAGTTGGCAATGTTTTTATGTAACAGTTAATCCAAAGAAGAAGTGAGCTCGGTGTGAAGTCTACAGCTAGGCGTAGGAAATTACATTACAGCTTAAATTAGAATGTTTTCATATTAAAATATACACTGTGTTAATTAAAATACTATCTGCATATAATTTCAGTGAATTTTATCAAGTCAGTTTGGTAAATATGAGGTCATTTTGGGGTTATAATAGGTCAAGATGAGTCAATGCAATTTACTATGAAAATTGGAACTTGGGCCGATGTGACCCCAGATCAGGGTACTCAGGATTCGTTATTACTTCATATAGTAGCCCTTATACAGTATTTCATTAGAACAAATTAGTAGGCACATTCCTTACAGATATTAACTTTTAGAATTGTGAAAAAATTGAGCCAATGTTACCCCAGTTGACGGTACTATATTTCTAAGGCAAACATATATAACGCTATAAAGTTTTGCTAATCCAAAAGAACGAAACGGCTTTGAACTTGATGTTTGCTGCTCAAAGACCCATTTTTTCCGAAGTCGTTAAATTTTGTTGAAGGATATCAAAGCCTATCATCAATCTGACGTACGTATTTCTAGAATCCCATGAGTTGAAAATCAATCTTTAAGGCATTTTATTATTTTGCATAATGACGAGTTTTCTAGTTTTCTGAAATCATAGAATCCGTAATAACTCCCTGCCATCCAACAATCCTTTCCGTGAAAATAAAAACCATCTGGTGAAATTATTTATCTAGTAAATTGTTATAATTATTATAATTCTTTTGCACTTCCTAACATGCTGTATAACGCTATTTAGTTGAGTATATCTTTTATCATTGTTTCCAAAAAAAGCTGGTTTAGCTCCACGTAAACAGTTTTATATAGCCATGGCCAAAATAGATGTCGTTGAGTATGTTTTCACATTTAACACATGAAACAATTACTGTATTACAATTATAATAATAACCCTCATAACATGATGGTTCATCGCGATAATTAAAATAAGTTTTGATGGGGTCATTCACCTTAGTGATATGGCTCAAACTTTCTATTTCGAATTCTGCATCTGGTACTTTGGTTGAATCTTGTAAGTACATTTTCAATTCGTCCTCTAATTTATTGCAATCTTTGCTTAGTGAGTCTGACATTAAAAATATTAGAACATTTCTTGTATATTACTGACTGCCAATATTGTTGGGCATCAAATATATTTTTTGGTACCCCATCTGTGTTCAATCAAGTAAGTTTTTGCAAATAATTCCTAATAGTTTATAATTCACTTTAATCAACAAATTTTTACCTAGTATGTATTCATAATACATCTAGTGCTTTAGTCTCGATTTGTGGATACATTTGCTGTGTTGGTGTTAAGGTTTTAGCTGTGCAGGTATGTAATAGGTGGCTCTTCCAACAATGCCATTCCTAATTCCTAATTAATTTTGTGCTAGCGTCCACTACATGAAGGTATTCTGTCAAGAGATATTCCACATTTTTTTCAAACAATTTCGGAAGAATTGGGTACAAAATTGTATAGACAGGCAACCATACATAATATCCTGATATTAATCATCATTGAAGTTTCTCATTATTAGGTACCATTAATTGCTTGATTATCTCTGCCTTCTTTTATCTGGCAGTAGACCATGTTAAGTTAATTTATGACCTAGATAAGTTACGCAGGTTTTATTGTATATGCATATTAATTCATTCAACTGTTAGCCAACTATTTTCAACCGAATCATTGCATGAAGTTAGTCTACGCGATTTCCCTTAATCAAAACTAAAGTTATAATGGTAACAAATAATGACTTGAAGATATCATTGTTACATTTTACTTCAAACATTTGAAACATTGTTACAAAGTAAATTTTAAAAGAAATGATCTTCATTACATTTTAATGGATTAATTCTTAACGACGCATTGCGTCATTCAAAGAGGACAACCTTTTCGTGATGAGAAACGCCTAGGATATTCGATTTCAATGTCGGTTATCGAAGATATTGATATGATAACATATTATCAAATCGTCGAATTGGAAGGAAACGTAAGATCCTCAGATATTAAAGATTTCAGATTAAACGCATACATACATCACATATGTACATATATACATATGTACAGCTGCTCCCACAAAAAAGTTAACAATCTGAATCGCAATAATAGTAATATATTTTCAGGTAGAACTACACATACAACTATGTTTAGGGAAGATTCATTCATCTCGCTCATGGTTTCAAATATGTATTTTTATGTCTTCTATGAATTTGGCACATTGTTTATGAAAGTTGTGTCGGCGACCTTCCTTGATTTATTAGTTTTTAAAGAAGAGTATTCATTCGGCTTACAGCGCAAAAAGTTTGCTGCGAAGCCACAAAAGGGAAGCACTTGTGTTTATCATTTGTGTTTTTGTATTATTATATTGTAATGGGCAATTAAACAATGGAGAGCGAACATAAATATACTCATATAAATATTTACTATACATGTGTAAATTGTTCCGGTTTTCGTTATTCTAGTTATAAGCGTTTAATTATCTATGTACTCTCTATGACAACGGACTAAAAGGGAGGAATAGATGTCAATCGAAAAGTAGAAATAAATCGAGAGTTGTCAATTAATATATCGTCTTAAAATTATTCGAACCGTAAACATAACAATTGGTGTCAGGTGTATGGGGTAATAAATAAAAGACGATATTTGCTTTAATTTAAAGTGAAGGACATTATAATGGCCGGTAGACAATTAAAGCTGAGTGAACTGAAAGTGGCCGATTTAAGACGTGAGCTAGAAGAACGTGAGGAAGAAATATGTGGAACCAAAACTGTTCTTCAACAGCGCCTTCGAGAAGCATTACTGAAAGTCGGAGAGAATCCAGAAAACTACCTATTTGAAGGTTCAAATGGACACATGGATATGAATGTCCTACTAAATGCTATGGAAGATAAGCTAGAACAAAGTGCAAGAACAATCGAGGAAAGAATTTTGGAAAATTCCAGAATCCTGAAAGAAGAGCTCAAGGAAAAGACTCAATCGTTGGAAGGTAAGCTCTTAGAAAATGTTAAGAATTTTGAAGAATTCTCCGAAACAGTTGAAAGAAAGTTTCAAAGTTTGGATGAAATAATAAAAGATAATATGGGCAGTAAACTGGAAGAGCAAAAAGGTAGAATGATGGAAGAACTAATGACCCAACTGCAATTGTCAAACTTACAGCGGAATACACCAAGTGAAATACAAGGTGAATCAAGGGCTACCACCAGGAACCCAATGAAGCCTCCAACATTTGATAGAAAAACATCTTGGCTGACTTACATAAAACAGTTTGAAGCCGCTGCAGTCGCGAACGCCTGGTCATCTAGTGATAGGACTACCGCTCTAATCTTAGCCTTAAGAGGCGATGCCAGCGATATTTTACAGACACTACCGCCTGAAGAACTACAAGATTACTCTAAACTTATCAAGCGATTGGAAATGAGATATGGGCAAGCACATCTTGAGCAAGTATACCATATCCAATTAAAGAATCGACTGCAGAAGAAAGGGGAAAATCTTCAAGAATTCGAAGCAGACGTCGCCCGTCTAGTCCGACTGGCATATCCCACAGCGCCAGAATATTTTTCGGAACACCTAGCAATTCAGACGTTCGTGGATGGTCGAGATAGCGACACTCAACAAACATTGAGACTGGCACGACCAAAGACTTTAATCGATGCTTTGGCGCACGCACTTGAGTTTGAAGCAGCAAAGCAAGCTTCTCGAACTAATGCCCGAGTATATGCTGTGAATGATCAACCAAAAAGTGAAGAATCTATGGAAGAGGTGATCCGAAGGGTTATCGATAAAATGCAGGGGAAAAGGAGACCACTGCACTGTTGGAATTGTGGGTCACTTTCGAAATAATTGCAGAAAGATCTCCAAGAAGATCGAGAGAGATCAGGAGGAGTCGGAAAACTAAGTCGGGTCGATGAGCAGGGGCAATCGTCGATCCGGTGTGTAAAAGCCCCAGAAGCACTAGCCCAAATCGCATCCTTACAACACCAAGCCAACAGCCTTTACTTGGACATTACAGTTGAAGGAAAAACTTATGCCTGTCTGTTGGACACTGGGTCGACAAAAACCATTGTCCGAGCCGACTTATTCAAGAAGATGAAGTTACTTCCCACTAAATGGAA
Source organism: Popillia japonica (assembly GCA_004785975.1). Lineage (NCBI taxonomy): Eukaryota > Metazoa > Arthropoda > Insecta > Coleoptera > Scarabaeidae > Popillia > Popillia japonica. Next base: position 21,380 of record SMLS01060218.1, read on the forward strand.
TCTTAGAACGGCAACCGATCAATCAGCTACCGTGAAAGGAGAAATTGATGTGAATTTCGGTATGGGATCACAAGCAATCCAACATCGTTGTCTAGTAGCTGATATCGAGGACAAAATCATTTTGGGAATGGATGTTATGAGCAGATACGGCTTGCAAGTGGACCTGAAACATGGAGTTGT
>SMLS01060219.1:0-14644 GCA_004785975.1 Popillia japonica
TAGAAACAAATCATCAAAACTCTCGGTAAAATTACTTTTGCCGGAGTTGGAACGTATGTATACGCTATTGAAGTAATCAGAGAAGGCTTCAATAATGCTTGCAGGAGAACTCAAATCATGCGTATTAAATTTCATGATACCACGTATTCTAGTTTTATGGTTTGTAGAATGAACATATGACCATAACTTTTTAGGATCTTGTAGGAGAGAATTTTGAATACCAACTGTGTAATCATTGTAGGCCATATTTATTAGATCCTTGGATTTCGATCGCAGAGCCTTAAATCGCTCATAATAAAAATTTGTTTTATATTTTTTGAAATTCTCATAAGCTGTGTATTTCTCTAGCAGACATGTTATGATAAATTTGTTAAACCATGGGGGGTAGATACGTTTCTTTAGATTGTTGCGATATTTAGGTACAGTTGCATCAAATATTTCATATAAAATGCTATAAAATTTGTCACACGCTTCATCAACTGTAGTGCAATTATAAATAGTTGACCAATCTACATCTAATAGCATAGCATACATTAAAGGAAAATTTGATAGAAGATATATCGAGTTCACCTGTTTTCCCGATTCCAGCGAATCATTGATGATGTTTGTGTATGTTAATAGGTTGGTTTGCGTGCTACGCCCTGAATAAAATCCATGTTTTAAAAATAGTTCCGAAGAAAGTGGCAAATAAATCACAAATTGTGTTCAAGTTTTCTGATGTAACATTACTATAAGTAAATCTTGAGGGTAAGCCACAGTCACTTTTTTTGACTTTAACAAAGTTCCAGAAGTTAGTGGTATCTTGACACAGCGATTGTTGTGAAAAGCATACAAATTTTTTATAATCATTGCTAATTGCTTTCTTAACCTCAGAGCTAATATCATAAATTGTATGGTCACATGTCGCCTTAAATTTATTATAAAGGTTATTTTTCTGTTTAATAAGTGTTTTTGTTTGTCGTGAGTAATAGCGAGGATATTTGTTTGAGTGTACATAATATTTTGGAACGAACATGTCTATAGCATTAATGATGATATTATAAAATCAAGATAAGCCTACATTTATATCCGAATCTAGTACATTTTCCCAATCGAAAGAAGCGAAGTCTTATGATATGAAGTGATGCGATATGCCTAAGTATTAGAAGCCAAGATGTTGAGGTTGATTTAATACATCCCGAGATGTTGCGCATAGCGTGATTCTGTAGACGAGACCCAGGGCAGAGGATCGCAGAGTGTTGCTCCACAAGTGGTTCCACAAAGTTTCTTTACAATGGTGGTTCTTGTACTAACTTGAGCCAACGTATTAGTAAGGTGCTGGTTAAAGGGTAATGTTCTATCCATAGTGACTCGTAGGTATTTAAGGGTGGCATTGTCTCTAGACGACGTACCATTAAAAAATATCTGTAGTTGTTTACTTGCCTGCTTGTTGTTCAGATGAAAGCAGGTTAGGATTTGTTCCGCAAAATTTATAGATATTTGCTTGACCGCTAGGGTCAAGTCATCGGCATATGCAAATTTCTTCGATATGGTTTCCGGCATGTCTGGTAGGTTTGCTATGCAAAGCGCATTGGAATCACTGTTGGAGAAAGATTTACCAAATAGGCGGCTAAGCATGATCAAGTGAACTAATTGGTGCAATTCAATCGGAATTATTACGGAAAGCTGTATACAATGTGGATGTATAATATGATCTCGATAGTACATTCATATTGCAACAAACATAAAACCTAACCTCACACAAAGTGATTTTATATACTATTTGCAAAATTCAGAGTAGCAGCCTTTTAGCAGGACCATTACGTTTAATACGCCCCATCAAGTTCGATGTAAAACTGTGTGTACGTAAAACTAATTTTCCATCATAATGGGTATAACTATATCACCTACTGTTCGTTATATTCTGAAGCTATTCGATGTTTTTACGACTTGAGGCTAGATTATGTATACGTGTTAGTAATATAGGTCAGTTTTCAGCGTTAAAAGAGCCGAAAACAAATTAAAAAAAAATAGAGTAATATGCTCCTGGATAACGTTTATATACACTACCTTCCAAAACTATCTACTGATAAATACGAAAGTCCTCTTTCCCATCATGTTTTGTCGTTTTTCTTATCGATCAACCGTGTGCCATGCCAAACAAATTATACATGTAGGTCAAGGGGTATTCTCTCGCGTACGAAATATACATTTCTCCGAGTTTTTGCGTAGCCTTGCCGTTCTGCGGTATTCGCTTTGATAGTAGTGCTGCGTTTGTACGACGCAAATCTTTATTAATCTCGGTCCGTCGCCTGCTCTACTACACTACTACAACGCCTACACACACACATACCAGACTTCTGTTTAGGTTTTAGCCCGTATATTAGCTGAACAGAACTTTCTCTCGTATAGAGTTTTGAATTTAACAGGAACGTATAGAGACGGAACGAGAAGGAGACAAAGAGGGAGTGGTTCGTTACGCTAAATTATAAAGCTTCGCCTGTTGGATCCTGTAAAATGGGTTCGCGAAGGCTTATTAGGGAAATGTAGCGTGGGTGATAAGGTCAAAGACATTTTTTCGTCTGTCGTATTTTGATGGAGTAGATTTTCGCATCTGGATTGGTGAGATGAGAGGATGTATTGAATTGTTCCAAATTTTCTGCAACAACCAAGCAAAGCATTGGGATTTTCGGAAAGACAATCCATTTTTGAAGCAAACGCGAGAGATTGAAGCAAAAGAGATGAAAGGGCTCCAAGCATTTTGAAACCAACCGGAAAAGCCGAGATTGCTCAACAGAAAAGGTATAGTGTTACCCCATAAAAACTCTAGTAGCCTATCAGATAACCTCAAAGCTAGTTTGGGACTGCCTGGAAAACCTAAAAACTCTGGCAAAAGACAACAAAGTCACTTTGGTGTGGGTGCCGGGGCATAAGGGTATACCAGGCAATGAAGTCGCAAACAAGCTCGCAAGAAGAGGCTCTGCAACTCAATTCACTGGACCGGAACCGGGTCTGGCGTACCTAAGACTGCAGTACGTGATGCAATAACTGAGTGGATTACAAAAGCACACCAGGTAGACTGGAACAACGTTGAAAGGCAGTTACACAACAAACGGATGATGAGGCAGCCATCCCAACAGTTAGCAGCGGATGTGCTGGCTCTTAACCGAGTACAGCTTAGAACAGTGACGAGCTTGTTAACAGGACACGGCTGTCTAAGGGAATATCTGCATAGAATCGGAATCTTTAAAGATGAACCTATCTGCAGATTATGCAATGAGGAGGAGGAAACAGCCTACCACATTGTATTTTAATGCGCTGCATTGGTACAATGGAGTCGCTTTTGGAACAAACTAACCAACGAACAGGTCTACCGGAAAGAGATTTACCATACAGGGTATTAAACCTAGTAAATGGGAGAAACCTGTTTTTGTAAAGAAATTCACTAGGTACGGAATAATACAATAGGCCTTAAGCCGCGGTGTTAAGGGGATGACGCGAAACCTGATCCGTACCCAGTGTGCAAATCGATCAATCAATCAATCCCCCATACTAGTCTGCAAAAGCTTTTACAGCTTCAATGGGATATACTGCCACACCCACCATTTTCTCCTAATCTGGCACCTTCTGGTTATTATTTGTTCCAGTCTCTACAACATTTCTAAATGGTAAAACCTTTACTTCAAATGAGGAGGTCAAAAAATCAGCTAGATCCAGAAAGATGGCAAAAAACAAAATTACTTTCTGAACAATCCTCCCAAAAAAAAAATTTAAATAGGGAAAAAAATCTACGCAGCTTATTTCATAAACGATCCAACGTTTATTTTGGCACCACACGAAATCATAACGTATAATCTAATAAAACGGAGAAAGCCGAATTAATGCATCTCCGTCACCCATTCAACGGCGCAACCCGGCGATATTCAAATAAAAGGTCTCCACCGACTAGAATGACGGAGCGCCAGAGCTGGGGCGCCCGCCGAAATTGCATACCGCAGCCGTACACACCACTACAACACCGCGCCGCATCATCGGTGAAACGAAGAAATGCGTGATAGCTGTAGAATGAATCGTTCGGCGGAATGGGTGAGGAGAGGGCGTATTGGGGAGAATTTTGCGTGGCGTACGCTATTCCGAATCGTTCCGTACTGTGGGAGTGGAGCAGGTTGGATTTTTCCTCCTGAACACGAACAAAGCATTTGAAAAGCGGATGGGACAGCAAGGCAGACGAATAATTTATACCTATCGATGATGCATTATGCATGATCTCGAAAGCCCTCTCGTTTTGACAATTATAATCGAGTGCAGGGTGACTTTTATACATTCCCGTCGAACGTCTAAGCTTACGAGCTTACCGAAAATGGGGAATAGGGCAAAGGTTGCCTTTATACCGAAACCTGGAAGACCCTCGTATGCTGAGGCTAAGGCATTCCGCCCCGTAACCCTATCCTCATTTGTACTAAAAGCTATGGAAAAACTACTAGAAAAACATATTAGGGAAACCTCACTACTACAGAGGCCACTACACCCTAATCAACATGCTTACCAGTCAGGAAAATCATGTGATAGTGCCCTACACCAACTTGTATTGCGAGTAGAAGCAACTATCAACAATCAGGAGACTGCTCTAGTAGCATCCCTGGACATAGAAGTAGCATTTGATAATACTTTCTTTAAATCAATGATAAGAGCCGCCAGCAATCGGGGTGTGGAAGACACTATCTGTAAGTGGATCAAGGCCATGCTGGAAGGAAGACTCATTGAAACATCGTTAGCGGGTGAAACAATGCAGGTGTCGGTACGCAAGGGATGCCCCCAGACGACTGACGAACTGCTTAACCTGCCCCCCTTGGACATTTACATAAGGGGGTAGGCAAGAATAGGAGCACAAAGACTGAAATGCGGTGGAAACTGGAGAACCCAGAATACTTCGGGGCATGCCAGAATAACTACTGAGATAACAAACCCTATTTTTGAAATGGCCTATGATTCCCTAACTCTCATTTGATAAACGATACAAGGTTGTCCTAGATTGGGAGGAGTGGTCCGAAAAACAGAAGCCTGGAATCCGAACCCAGATCTGGTACGCAGATGGGTCAAAGAGAACGACAGGTTCTGAGGCTGGTATATATGAGGAAACCCTAAATTATGAAGAACACATATTAGGGCAATATACCACCGTGCAACAAACGGAAATACTAGCAATAAAGATATGTGCCCGAAGGGCATTGGATAAACAACGTAAGGGTCAGCTGATACATGTCCTATCGGACAGTCAAGTGGCCTTAAAAACTCTAGCAGCGTATCAGATAACCTCAAAGCTAGCGTGAAACTGCCTGGAAAAGCTAAAAACACTGGAAAAACACAACAAAGTCACTTTGATGTGGGTGCCGGGGCATATGGGTATACCAGGCAATGAAGTCAATTCACTGGACCGGAACCGGGTCTGGCGATAACTAAGACTGCAAAACGTGCTGCAGTAACCGAGTGGATTACAAAAGCACACCAAGTACACTGGAACAACGTTGACAAGCAGTTACACAGCAAACGGATAATGAGGCAGCCATCCCAGCAGTTAGCAGTGGATGTGCTGGCTCTTAACCGAGTACTGTGACGAGCCTGTTAACAGGACACGGCTGTCTAAGGGAATATCTGCATATAATTGGAATCTTTAAAGATGAACCTATCTGCAGATTATGCAATGAGGAGGAGGAGACAGCCTACCACATTGTATTTGAATGCGCTGCATTGGAACAACGGAGAGAGTCACTTTTGGAACAAACTACCAACCAATAGATCTACCGGAAAAAGACTTGCCCTACAGGCTATTAAACCTAGTAAAGGGGACAAACCTGTTTATGTAAAGAAATTCACTAGGTACGGAACAATAGGCCCAGTGTGCGAATCAGCTTACGAGAGGGAAAGATAACCATTCTGTAAACGCCAAATTTTCGGCAAAATCTTCTGCATTGAATTTCCAAGCTTCAGTACTGGCTAGACTAGAGTTTCTTAGTCTTACCCGAGAACAGCCGAGGCCGGCTATGTGAAATCGAGAGAGATTGAGTTGTCACTAAAAGTTATTATATCGGGAGTGCCGCAAAAATCGCAATTAGGACCTCTCTCTTCTACTATTCAGAATTTTCATTAATGAAAATAAATCACAAATCATGCTCCCATAAAAATTAGCAAAAAAAAATGAAGTAATTGAATGGTTAACGTTAAAAAGGAGGTTAAGTTTTAAAATGGAGTGTAACAATGCGTCCAACGACTTCCTTTTCCTATACCATTCGTGTGTATTCCTCCATTATCCGCATGTCATTTTTTCCGACGCGCTGACACCTCGATCGATCCCGAAAAATAACTAAATAAGGGGGCGAACGATTAAATTATAATCAACTAATCACTTGACGCTATTACTCGATTATAAAGTTGTCTCGCTAAAAGGGTTAGAATTACATTAGGCGCTCCGACCTCCCCTTCCCCTTCCTTATCTAGGGCGAAAAATCTTGTTTCCTTCCTTCCTTCCCCCCAAAAAAAAACGTCTTTCTTCACTTATCTTGTCGAGAAAATTAAATCTAAATTAATTAAGCCCACATCGCGGAACAGAAGGGTGGGTTCAGCGGTGGAGCTCATCTTTCCGGTAAACGACCGATATGTAAATGAAAATTATTAAGTATATCAAAATTATATTAAAACTTAAGTACATTAGCAACTTTAAATTAAGCCCATTTCCATTCCATCCAGGCAGCTGAAAAGTTTTAATCTCCCTAAGAAAATGCAAAAGGGGGGAGTATCTACTGGAGAAATATTATGTTACTGTGTTGGGGAGTTCGACTCTAGACCACAGAATTTAGCACCAGAATTGAAGGAGGAGGGATGAATCGGAAAAATCGATCGGATATAACGCAGCAGAAATTCCGGTTATAGCAAACAGTAGGATAGTAATTCTATTGTTGGGACATGTTACGGCTTCAATTACACAGATTTTCGCCTGTAAACGGGAACGGGATACGAACAAGTAGGCTTGCCTTGTTTGTGGAAATGAAATTCAGTTTCCCCGAAACCGAGGGAGTAATTCAACCGGCGACCCCAAATCTAACCGCAACGAAACGTATTCGGGCTGTTGTTCAGGTTAAAACAGCCGTCATTGGGCCATGTATTGGGTAGTAATACGTATAAATCTGCTACTAGCCGCTTTCATAACCTCAAAGCAACGTGACTAACGACCATATAAATGCTAAATAATATCGAAGGCTTTCACGGTTTGGGTTCACCATTCTGAGAGCTTCCGGGTTTTGATCGCATCGGCCATACATAAAATTATTGGCGATCAAGTTCACTTTAAAAACTTATGGAATCCATCGTGCTGGTGGGTAGAGAGGAGGAGGGTGGAGTGGTAAAGGCATTGAAATTCTGGTAAATATGTCAAGTTTATTGATGAAGATTGTGATGCTGAGAGGACTGATCAGGTGGTTGATATTTTGAACAATCTTCCCAATCGTTGGGGGACAAGTTTCCTAATAATATTTTGAAGGTGTTGGTCCTTCTTCAATTCCTCCTAAACTTTTAGAAAGGAAGGAGGGTTTCAAAGGTTGCAAGCCCAAAAGTTTTATACGAATCCACCCGAATCTCAATCAGATCGCAAAGGCCAATTCTCTGATAATGTTTTGGAGGCGTTAGTTTTTATTTTGAATATCGTTCTAGCCTCCTTAGGCCTTAAGGAAAAAAATGTTTCCAACATGTAACCTGCAGAAGATCAAAAAGTTTCAGCAGAAATTCTGTAGGTTTTAGGTAGATGTGGCGTGTGCCAAACGACCTAATAGCATCTCGTATCCATTCCAATTACGTTTGTTTTAAGAGGAACATTTTTCAGGACAAGATCAACTAGTTTTTTTAGGATCCCCAAAGGTTTTGATCAGATATCGCCATCGTAGCGCTAGCTATGTGTCTGAGAGGTGTTGGTTTCCATTTTTGGCGGTTTTTGGTCTTTATTTTGAATTCCGTTACAACGTTTTCAATCTTAAGAATAAAGGGCTCTCAAAAATTGATCTAAATAAAGCCAAAAGTCAAGTCAAGATTCACAAAGGCTTCGATTAGAGCACAAAAACATACCGAAACTATCTGATAGTATTTTGGAGGTATTGGTCTCCATTTTAGAGATCGTCCTTAAGGAAGCAATGAAGAGGGTTTTGAATAGTTGATCCAAACAAGTTCAAAAAGTTTTTATCCGGATTTCCAAAGGCCACAATCAGATATCGTTATCTCTAAGTTGCCTTGAACGAATTGGCCTCAGTTTTGAAAGCTATACTGAACTTGAGATATTTTTCTCATGTGGCTAAACATCAAGCAATAGTGGCAATTCATATAAAGCAAGTGAGGACTTACTGCTTCCAAGGAATCTGCAGCCAACCTTCACCAAAGTATTCAAGACGAGCAGTTGGAATTGGTTCAACACCCTGATTGTCCAAATCTGTCTTTCGATCTTAAACCCCCTTTGCGGGGGTTCCACCGGACTCACTTTCAGGATCTATATTTTTCGTAACTTTGAAAATTCCATCAAATCCGGTTTAAAATCAGATGTACCCCGCTAAATACAATGTCGGAAGAATTATGAAACATTTTTTCAACAACCGTAATGTGGTGTACCGTAACGTTAAACTAAGCTGTAAACTTACGATTTTCATCGCCATCAGCGTTATAACGCCATCATTTGACTAATTTAAACGATAGTCGGATGTCTCCGAAGCAGGAGGACCAACATATTGTTCTGACAGCTGATAAAGTTGCCGCAAAGTGATGATTCCGATCCAATTCGGCGTCTGGATTGAACGAGAATTAATCGGCGAACTTGCAAAACTTCATTATCGGATTTAATTAGTGCTTCGCCTCACCGTTCCCGTTTACCGGGATAAGTTGAGGTGCTTCCCGTTCGCCTTTTCCGTTTCCGCATACTCACATAATATTCTAAATAAATTCTTCTTTCCCGAGACGTTAAACGTCACCTCGTACAGGTACTACGATATAATCCGTTTCTGTTTTAACGCACTGGAGTTTGAATTTACATCCTCCGCCCCCGGAACGCAGCCGAGCGAACGGAATCGCAGGGACCGCTCGCCTGCCATTGACAAGATTATACTAATTGTTCGGCCGCGTGTGTTAGGTCGTGATGTATTGCCTGAGGACTGCTTGTGCTTGTGACATGTCGTCTGTTCAGCCCATCGCTGTCGCGTTATTAATATGCGTCGCTACAAGTCAAGTTAATAATGTGACGTTGCAACACCGCACGCGCCTCATCCATACAGAGGGTGGTGGTGGTGACGGTTTAACGGAGCGAGGATGGTATTTCGCTGACGGTATGTCGTTCCGATGAATGGTGTTTGTCTGTTAATTGATCACCTTGTAAGATAAGACTGCGTAGAATTCGAAGAATGGGACATGATTTGTTTCAGTTTATAAAAATTGTGAATAGTAGAAGAAAGAGGTCCTAATTGCGATTCCTGCGGTACTCTCGATATAATAAGTTTTAGTGACAACTCAATCTCTCTCAATTTGACACAGCCGACCTCGGCTGCTCTATGGTGGGATATAGCATTTATGTGTATGTATGTATGTTTCTACATGCTCCGCACTCACCGTCACCTTACAATAGCAACGAAATAAAATATCACCTTTCGTGCGGAGAGTACGATCGAAGCCCGAAGCTATACAAAAGACCCAGCGCGTCGTCGAAGCACGCATACGTAAGGCGCATATACCACTTATCATCCGCGTGCATATTCATAGAGCGCGAGCTAGGCAACGAGCCGGCCGAGATACTAGCTCCGATGTAGTTTCAATACTTAATATTAATCCGCTTTACTAGCTCCGACGCAGTTTCAATCCTAAAGCGGCAACAGGGCGACGAGCCGGCCGACATAGCTCCGACGTAGTTTGAATATTTAATAATATTAATGGCTTTGCATACATTTTTAGTATTTTACCTTGCTCTTATTAAAACATATGTAAGTAAATAACATAAAATAACAAAAAAGCAAACGATACAATAATAAATGAATAAAATATTTGTTATAAATGTCTCTTCACTCAGTTTCTAAACAGCAGCCAACACTCTATGTAGTCTAGCCAGTATTGAAGCTTGGAGGGACACTCAAGTAAAAAAAATACATTCCCAGTTTGATGTATCAATATTAGATGCGACGCCAATTAAACCGAAAAAGATAAAATTGTGGTAAAATTCAAATTGCTCCCGCACAAGGAGACACCGATAAAACAGGTACAGGTTATGTTCGCGCTCAAGATGGAACGTAATAGCGTCGTATACCAGCGGTACTATACGAAACGGTATACACAATATATTAAGCGGATAAGATGGCGGTAGTGTATTGCTTACCTGAAACAGCTCGGGCTAATATTACATTTTAAAACGAGTTACTTCGCTGTACGTACGTAAGTTTTTGCGCGGACCGAGGGTATGATGGAGCTTCCTTCAATATAGAGAATTATAATTTATGGGCGAAGTTCGAGAGCAGCTACTTAGTTTGTTCGCCGATATCCGCCGCGTGGCCGAGTTGCTTGAGTAAAACAAGCGGAACTTTTACCGGTAATAATGACAACGTCGATTTTATAGGTGAGGGTGGGAATTTTTCCGCGTTGGTTGGAGGTTAGTAACTACAACCGAAAGTTTTTTAATTGATGGAGAGAATGGGATACGCGGGTCCACGGCAACGATTTGTTACTTCGAAAGGTTTTCTTAGTAAAAACGAACGAATGGGTGGGGAAAAAGTGATATGGAAGTGTGCAAATTATCACCAAAATAAATACCCTGGAAGATAACTTACTTTGGATGATGAAGTAGAAAAATTTTCAAATCATAATCAAGTTGCAAGTAACGCAAAATAAACTGAAAATTTTGGCACAATCTGTGGAAATAACACAAGATGTATTAGCAAACCTTTTCCAAAGTGTTTCTTGGACTACAGCTGGGCAACTACTGACAATACCACGCATGAATCGAAGCATTCAATGGACACGTCAAAGAAAGGAAGCAGTTCTTCCTATGCCCAAAACTTCGGTGGATTTAGTTTTGCCAAAAGAGTATTCCTATTCATACTCTTGAGGACATGAGGCATAAAAAAATCATCATTTGCCTGTAGCGTCCGCCATTCACGGTAATCTCGGTAGTGGTTTTGGATTTAAAGACATATGAGGGTGTTGACAATTGTGCTGTCTCCAAAAACGACAATTCTGCTTGTTTGGTCTATTGGCTTTATTCTTTGCATCAGTTAGATCTTATATGGATGTAGGCCAAGATCTCGACGTTTCGCTACTAATGTAAGTGGCTTCTTCATTAGCAAAGAGGGTATCCGGGGGATACCAGAAGGTCACAGTAACTCGACATGTCAACCACGGCAGAGGCGATATCATTTATTTCAAAGATGCTAGTATCACCTTCTCCGTTTATTAAATCAAACATTCTAATACAGTTTCATCATAGAATTGATCATGGGGCCTTGTGGTCCACTATTTTCCCGCTCATTTTTGACGCAGATTACCCCCGCCCTTACAAAGCATTATACGATGCATTATACCGCAAATAATTGTTAATAAATTAAATCGATGCAACAACCTCATCTCACTCATCTATTCGCCAATCTAATTCCCCAGCAAAACAAGCCAGTACGTTCCAACAATGTCCCAAATAGGAGAAATATGACAATCTACACACTAAATGAAACATTTAAATACGAAACCATTACGTTCCGGGATCCGTTCCGTTCCGTTTTATAAATGGTGTAGGGGCTAGCGATCCTGGTCGGATATTACGTACGGCTACAGGGTCAGATTGAGAGGGAAACCGCCGATAAAACACATTTTAATTGCCCACTTGCGTTTAATTCCGCATTTCGCCGTGTATACGATATTTTCTCTAGCCGCTCGTTATATCCGAGTTCACATCGTAAAGATAGTGCTAGCTTATCGCGATCGTAAATTTATGCAAAAATAGGAACCGGAAAGGGGATTTGTAGAAATTCTGTTTCCACCACGAAACATACAACATCGATTTAGCGATTAAGGTAATGAGAAATGATATAATGTAAGTTTAATCATTGCTGCCTCTATCCAATTGGGGATATGAAGGTTTAATTGTTGAAATGTCATTAGCAACATAAGAGCACACAGTCGTAAGGTGAAATAGATAGAGCTCAAGATATTCTAACTGTCCTCTTACAAGGTCACGCCCAGGTTGCCGCAAGAATTCAATCCGCAAGCGTGCGGACAAAAACAACTTAACCACAATAGAGGTAAGCAATAAGAGGAAGAAATCTCCACTCAACATAATTTTATTTTTGCAGGTAGTAGAGATTTCCCATCTCAGAGCTAAATTTTGTCCTCATTATACGGCGACCGGCAATACATCACGGTATAAGAGGACGGGGAGTTCCGAAACTCCGCCTACGAAAGGCAACTTCCTCCAAGTAACTAATTAAGTATTTATTCAATATTAATCAACAATTAAGTTCCCGACAAGATAAACAGTATCGCGACCAACCAGGCAGGCAGCCAGTTAAGTTCCTTAAAAGAATTACAGGGGATAATGTCAGTTGTGCTGCTGCGGTAGGAGCTTTGGGGGAAAGAAGGAAGGGAGATTCATTAATACTGAAATAGATGGTGAATATTGATTGGAGCGGAATCGGGACAACGTTGCCATAAAGGAACAAACAGATTTAAGAGATGCGGTTGTGTAATTTTAATGATATAAGCAAACAATTGTATATCTCGTTTTCTGATTTTTATTTTCCTGTGAGTTACATTTTGCAAGGACTCGACTCAACTGAACTGACATTATTAATTAATTCTCCCATCATAAAAGATACCCAGCCTCCATACTATTTTAATTAGGTAATAAATAGGGCAATGTCAACAGCAGATGGTCTCCATTATATATCTTCGTTCAGCTCCGGCGTCATGTTGATATATAATTACAGTCTTTCACGCGATGTATGGATGTGTATGTGTGTGCACATAGCATGTATACGATCTAGAATGTATAACGTTAACCCGCAGCAATGGAAATAATCTTTCACGTCGTAAAGGTAAATCGTTACACAATGGAGTTCTGAATATTAAAGATAAACGCATCCCTTTATCTGTGATGCGTGTTCTTGATGAGACCGGTGATGTTCGCTTCTTTTAATGTGAAAATTGGCCAATTTTAGTCATAACTGAAGAGAATTAAGGAATTCCCATCAATTAATCATCGTGGAATGTAGTAAAATGAAACGTGCATGTACAGCAAGATTGAAGCTGGCGTAGTGATTCATTTATTGTTTAGTTGGGGCCGCAGACCAAGATTGTTCCTGGAAAATTTAACATCCACCATAGACTACAACAGATGAACCCAAGCAAATGTGGAAGTACAGACACTCTGCTGGATATTATGCCAACTTTGAATTACCTGGAAGTTGGCAGATAGGTTTTAGGCAGTTTAAGCGTCTGGCCACTGAGTGACTCATCACAGCGAGTCGGACTGATAGACCAACTAATTTGTTTATGGGGTTTTTTGATCTTTTTCCTACTGTTAGTGATAGGCTCCTAATATGGCTTTCGGTAAGATGACAGAACTGCTCTGGTCCAATGAATCAAAACTGCGCAGGACCATAAGGAGTCTTTTTATCCTCAGAACTGTTTCCATAGACATGAAACATAAATAGAGAAGAAGCTCTGGTAGGGGATGTAAAACACTCTCCAGCTTCAAGCAGTCTCTCTTATACAGCTGTGATGTCTCATCAAGTGGCCAAACATCTTCGTGTCAAAAACTCGTTCCCTCACTCTCCCTTAGGATTAACCTTGCAATCTTGATCTCCAAATTAATGACAACATTGCCTGCTAGAAAGTAGCACCAATCACGTGAAAATCATATACTTTAACACATTATCACCATACATCAAGCTAAAACACTTACAACAGCTATTTCACCGTCTCCTTTACGTAAACCCGCACGTCAGGACCCACCTAAACCATCTCCCTATCCTATCCCCTCCCATACTATCATCCGGCAATAATTCCTTCGACCATATTGTTCGGTATGCAAATATAAACGTTATATTTAACATTTAAGTGTAGCCTTTATTTCCTTAAAACGCTTACTTCATTACAAGGCGAGGGTGAAGTAGTGACTACGCGGTGTACGATATTCGTAGCTATCTAGCAGAATGTAAATTGCTCGTGGAGAGGTGGAGCGAGAGGGGTTAAAATCTGAAATTTCGACGCAGTAAAAGTTGGTCGGCTCCTTCTCTCGTAAAGATCTCGCGCTCAGATTACGGAATGCCGGATCTTGGCAACCGGAACGGCTAGGTAGTTTAGCGAAGACGTAGCGGCGAAAGGTAGGATGGAACTTGATGAAGAAATTAAACATTTATTTTCGGGTCCTCTCGGTCTAAATTTCGATCATTTTCTGTTATTGGTGTATGTGCAGTGTGAGCAGATTCTAAAGTGGAATACTCCCAAATTTACTAAATTTTTTTACGCCCATCCTTCACACAGCAGCATATTATTACATAGTGGAAACGTCTGTCTAATATCATTAATCAATAATACAGGAAATATGCTATGTTCGCGGAAACAACCCAGCAACAAGAGGATCCCAACCAGTCGGCGTTTTTTT
>ML217427.1:5873-22718 GCA_004785975.1 Popillia japonica
ACTGGACAAATTTAGAAGTTGTGTTCTTGCAATCTAGGCTTTCCGCGACAAGCACTCAAGATATGAAACAACGTATAAATATAATTTTACTAAATTAGGGAAAACGAACACAGTAAAGTACGTACTAGTATATACTGAAATAGAGAAGCTTGTTATCTTACAATTAAATAAGCTTTGAGCTTCGTCATATTAAACTAACATGTAACCTGTTTTCCGGAAGATATCTCTTTTATTTGAAAATGATTTCCTAGTTTCTTAGAAGAGGAGATATTTCCAAGAAGCTTTATTTTACGAGAGAAGCATGTATGCTTAAATTAAATGCCTACTATATCTTTTAAGCTTGAATATACAGTAGCTCGTACTGTTTATAGCTTACACCAAATACTAGAATACATTCAAGAAATCCTTTTTTCAGTACAATTTTTAAAACGCAATAGCTACTCTTTATGTAAACATATCTAGCAGCTAGAATGAATATAGCTATATGAATGCATGTTTTAGCAATCGATTTTTCTACGTTGACAACGAAATAAAGAAACGATAAAAACTAATTTGTGTTTCTCAGGCAATATTCTGAAATGGATTTGTACAAAAATCGTTTCTTATATTAAATTATTGCTGCTATTACCATTAAATATGTATAAGTTGTTATGTGTTAGTTGTATGTATAAGGCTTTCTTCGATCTTTTGTCGTTCAGTACCTTCAAACTGAGTTTGAACCATTAAATCTGGCCATTTTCGTGTATAGAACTTACAGTGAATTCTACATTTTCACTCTACCTTCATGTTACTATACGTTATTTACCGGAGTGCAGTTAATACACAACAATTTCCTCTGTTTACTGTTGTTTGGTCTCGGTTTCTTTTCGAGCAGCCTATATATATATATATATAGCATTCGCATGCCACGGTTTTCAGTTTTCCGTGTTACAATTTTGTTAAATTTAGCTTTCCCTTTCGGTCAAGTGTGTGCGTTTCGTCTTAAATTGTATTTCATTACCTGGATTGTATAGCTTCCTGCCCTCTTTGGCTCGAAATATCCCTGTAATATTCATTTCCATTTCTATTTTGCTTATTCTCTGTCAGTTTCGATTTCTGACATTGTAAATTATTATTCCCGCCGCTAGCAGCGCTTCTCTACTTTACCGACGGTATTGCATGGACCGGATTGATCGTCTTTTACAATCACATTTCAGTTCCTAACATTTTTTGTGTCTCCTAGAATTCTTTCGGAAAGTTTGTATTTGTTGGTGCGCTAATAAGGCACCTTTCATAAATTTAATGGATTTAACCTTGTAGAAAGTGCATATTCCGTGTAATTAATTATCGCATTTGTGCGTGTAATATTTGACGATCTAAGTCAGTTTTGGTTGAAATTCTAGGCGTAGTGCCCCTAACGTGGGTAAGTGGTTTCGTTTGTAACCTATTTCTTTTCCTAATTCGTTTTTTAGCTTAAACTTTAAGCAATTTTTTATCGACGTTTGAATAACTATAATCAACTGTACTAGTATTTGTCAGCTTTTATGGACTCTCCTCTAGAGCTTGGGGTACCGACGTGGAGATAGCGTATTTCCAGTGCGAACGATATCCGATACCGTCCGTCCGTCTCGTCTATGTGGCCACCCAGAGTTCTGCATTTTCACCGAGCTTCAAGGTCACGTACACTACATTTTCTTACAAATTTTTCGATTAAACATTTTTTATTTTCTTAAAATCACGTAACTATATTGGTTTTTTATTCGACGAATTTGATAACGATTTATTGATTTATTATCGATTATTATACATGTTTATTTGAACTTTGATCTGTCGCCCTCTGGCCCTTCGCCACACGGAGGTAATAACCTAACTGTTCTTGAATTAAAGCTAACTTGTTTGATGACTGTCTGAGTGTCTAATCGACTACCCCGTCCCCCTTACTCACCTTCTGATTTCCGGAATAAGTATCAACTGGTTCTTCGAAGACATTGTTGTGGCGGTACGAAATATCATCCTACAGACACCGTTTTCACTGAGCGAAGCCGCCTTCGACGTTCCACAGGTAACACCAGGTAAGTCGGAAGTGCTGGCAAACACCATCGTACCTTCCCGAAATTACCTTACACTTATATATAGTTTTGGGTAGATTAGCAAAGTGTAAAACTTACTTTGTACAAGTGAAGATAATGGTCGATTCATGATGAAAACAGGCATATACATTCATACAAATTCTTGATGGAATACACAAATAAAGCCGATAACGTGTAAAGATATTAAGATACTAGTTTTTCAACATCAAAGGTATTCGAATCAAGGAAGACTGTACCCACACCTCAGTTTAATTTTCTGTTATTTATACAGGATATTAGATCAATTTTGCATGTTAAAGATCAATATTGTTACATGGCTCCTTTATTAAGTACATCCATTAAGTAAGCATACATGTCTGCATACACATACATACATACATATGTATATAACATTGTGCTGTGCATACAGCATAATATAAGGTATTTTACAAGATATTCTGAAAAACAAAACCTTTACAGATGTTCTAATTTGCAGACGGCGCATAGAATAGATATGCTTTGGTTATACAACAACGAACGCCTCCTGAACTTTCTTTGGAAAAGTCTCGTGTGTGTATAGGAACAAATCCATACTCTCTGTAATACAGGAAAATTACTTTTGCACGCGATACGGCAAGCGTTCTCTCTTTGAGAAGCAACGCGTTTAGTAATTTAATTTGTAGATAATCTTCTTACGCGTCGAATCTCAAATATTGCCTCTGACAGGTCAGATAGAGTGCACTTTATTGACAATTGAACAGACGGGAGAAAGCGAACAGAACTGTTATTGAGACTAGGGGCAATAAAAACGGGATTTATTAAGCATTTTAAATAGTTAAAAATATGACAACTGTATATAATTAGATAAACTTTGTTTTTTTTTTACTTTTCCGACGATTCGGACTGTATAAGTTAACTTGTTTCTTAATTAATGTCTTCGCCGATATTGCCAACGGAAATTTCTATACTTAGAAAATAATGTATAAGAACAATGTCAAGGTAATTTCAATGAAAAATAGTATTACTCAATGAACAAGTTTATTCCAAAGCATGCACTTGTCTAGGCAAGTAATAATATTTGAGGTGATATAATGCAGTTCGCTTTTGTTTCTAATAGCATAGTTCTTTTAACAAAACAATTTTTGAGGTAATAAACTGTGAATGTTGGATTGCAAAACTTAAGGCTCGAGTTGAAGTATCTTGCTGAACCGTTGACACTTCTATTTAATAAGTGTATTGAGGTTGGTTTTTTTCCCGGACATTTTTAGGTCACCTCGGGTGGTCCCAATATTTGCGGCTAATATGTTGTAGTTAAACCCGGCTAAAACGCAACCGTTTTTTTTGTTTTTTGGGGTAGCTTGGGCCCATTCTTTTGGGTGTCACTTTAGATGACAGACTGTCTTAGTACCCTCATGTTGATAGATTATATGGTAAATTGTCTTCTTCTGTTTTTGTTCTAATCCGGCTTAGAAATTTGATAGATGGGGGCACGCTTTTGTCGGTCTATTATTCACTCTTCTACAGTCATACAAGCTACGCTATAGTCTCTGTGGAGGGCCTTTACATCTTTGTGCACCAAAAATAACGTTCATATATTTTTACGATTAAAATATGCAGGTTGTGCTTATGTGTTATGTCCAACAGTGTACCTATGTACTCATATAAAATAGAATAAAGACTAGCATAGAACTTCTAAAATTCTGTAATAAACGACACATTAAATATTAGGCTATATGTACTAAATGTAGAAGAAACGAAAACGTGAAGTCAAATATCAAAATCGTTATCTTTCAACGCGAATATGGGGCAGTTCTCGAAAGTGATGAAACTTGAACAAAACGTCCGAATCGAAAAGCTTTTGTAAATTTATCGTTCGAAATATATCACACACATGTTCACGAGAGTTTATTTCGATTCTGTGTCGTTTGCCGACCTACCATTCGCGAATCGTAGATAAACGTATACAAATCACCCAGATATTTCCACACAGACAATAGGGAGCATGCAACAGTTAAATATTTCACGGTAAAATATGGAAATGGCATATGGCGGCAAACCCCGTTTTGTTCCGGCAATTTGTTTGCATGTAGCTTTATTTGTTAATATATTTCAAACGCTTGAAGCTAATGTGTATGTACGACATGCCTATGTTGTCGGCTATTGTTATGTTTAACTCACCACTTACGGTATGTTGTTATGGTAGTGTTTGTAAAATGTTGTCTCTCTTTATATCTTTGATTGCTCATTGCTAAAATTCATTACATCGTTAGTTAAAGTACTACAATTAAAAGTTGATTTCTCGTTTCTTATATGAGATATACACGCTGTTTTCAAAGTATTCTTAAATATTTTTGTGGTCGATTTGTCATTCAATTTTACAACTAACGGATTTTACAAACATGAGAGAAACAAGTTTTATCGTCAGATACTAGGTGTTGTATGTTTTTATTACTTTAATAGGAGCAAATAAAACATTGTCACAAATAAAACATGAAAGTAATACATTTCAGGGTAGATGTTCAAAGTCACCTCTATCATCCGATTGACGTCTAGTGAATTCCCAAATCCATGCCAAAAGGGCATAATACGTATAATATTACAAACTCTTACTACAAAATGTGGGAGTGCACCACCATGCATTTACCACATACACATTCTATGAAAAGTAACTCTTCTAAACGAACAGGAAGCTATTTTTTAGAAATTAAAGATATGTATCACCGTTCAATCGTGGAGAAGAGAAAAATGGTTCGGTAATACCAATCCAAACATTGACGGAAGACGTTTATTGGAATCTGTTGCAACTATGGCATGAACACGTTCATCAGCCATCAATCATAATATATTGTCTTGATAAGTTCACTTCATCTGTTGACACTACAGTCGGAGCAAAATTGTGATTGTTTGCAATTTTTCTTAAAAATCATTGGATATTGCAGAGTCATTAGGTAATCTTGAACACATTGAATATGATATAGATACAATAAATTTTATTTTAGAGTATTCCAAACAATGTTACCTGCAGATTTCTTTCTCTTGCTGCTTGCCTTTATTGTGGTTAAGGTGTTGCTGTTCACACGCGCGCGGTTGGAATTTTAGAGACAGCCAAAAATGTCATCTCTCTTATGGCCGTTACCTTGTAAGAGGACAGTTCAGGTATTGCTTTTCGGCCGTGTTACTATGTAATTTGATTTTCTTTCCTGGAAAAGATATCCACTGAACGAGGCTTTAATTTATGCAGAGTCATATTTTTGCGTTCGTTACTCTAGTACAGTAGGTGGCGAATGAATTAGAAACTCTAGAAAGACTTACTAATTTAATCCAAGTAAGATAGAAAAAGTAATTCTATTATTTTTAAGATTTTCTTAAGATAATATACACTATTATTATGCTACCACATTACACTAAATTTATCAAGAGCTGGGATTTCCATTCTTGACTTTTAATACTTCTAGTACTGTAGTACTCCCAGAGGCATACTTTCAATACAACTATTAATTGTGTCTTTAATTGCGGATCATTAAGCCATACATCCGCAATTCTTTCTTTAAGAATTGCTAAATCTGGGATATTTGGTGCTGCACATTGGCTTTTAACAGTGCCCAACAATTCTCGATCAGATTAAAATCTCCTGAATTCCCACACCAAGGAACAAGAGGAATATAGTATTCTCTGAGGAAGTTACTCAGTGATTTTGCTTTGTTCCAATGCGCACCATCCTACATACAGGTATACATATATACAGTCTGGTGTACTTATATCTTCAATATGGGGGCGTAAAATACCATCTACTAAGTTTCTAATTCATTGGCCAGCTACTGTAATTGGAAAGCCAGAAATTTTGAATACGTTTTTTCTGCGGCTGACATCTTGGAAACGCAAATTATCTGAATCGGCTCCTTCTTCTTCTCCATTGATTGTGAGCTTGTCAAATAGTCTTCTTGCAAGACTAACGCATACGTATGTACATTTCAGAGTTTTACCGATGCATCACTTACTACAACGACCAACTTAATCTTAAACAACGCACGGTTTAATTTTCACGAAGAAATCAGGCTGTCGACAGACCTATCCTAGCTGCTAGAGAGGATTGTTTTACGATTAGAATATCTTTTGACCAGACTGAATCTATTCCGCCGAGACATCTTCGTATCTTACCTCAACCGTCACCCTTCTGCGTACTAGAGCTCTGTAGATTTATATCTTCATATCTTCATTGACTGGAGCTAGCAACAGTTTGTTGATTAACATTTGCTTGCTGAGAAATTTTCTGACGTCCTTCTTTTCACATTGTGGAGCATTGCATGCAATAATATCGCTTGGTATTACAGTACTTCTAGTTCCTTGTGAGCGCAAGTTGCAGTTTAGTAAACGTTTCAGAGCAAAACGTCTGAGGCATTACTTTGGCTACTCCATACAAAAAATGCGTATTGGTTAGTTCAGACTTTGCAGGCATCGTCAAAAACTGAAGACAGTATATTAATAATATATTGCATGCATAGCGCTAAAATGACTGCAATCATACAAACTGTTCCACTAAATATTATACCAAGAGCTAACTTTTAATATGACGATCCTCTTTATATGAATAAAAAAAGATGAACATATAACTTTGTATTAGTTAACACAGTCAAGAAATACGCGCCTGGGCTGTTTCTATCCATACCTTGGCCGTCTAATGACAAGAATTCGCTACTGTCTTTATCTTTGTCTAACTACTACAAAATGCCATCGACAGATCGATCCTTTCAATCAAATCAATTCGACAAAGCCCTCGTTTATCCGTACTACTGCGAGGCGACGGGGACGAATCGTCGGACATGCGTAATTCATTTCACGTGATGCCGGCGTTCGAATCATTTCGTTCAATTCTTCATAAGACGTCGCTGGATATTAGGGTACCGGGTTTTGGTTTTATAACGGTTAGAAAATCTTGATCGCGGTCAGTAATTATAAATACACTGAACTCTGTTATCAGTTATATTATCTGATGCTTCGATATAAAAGTAAGAGTGAATAAAAACAAATAAATGTTACATATCGCAGTTCACTGCGTTTTTTAGTTATCAAATGAGTATTGTCTTATTTTCGCTTTTCACTAATACGAATCGCCCAACAACAACGCAGATGCGCCCCTGTGAGCATGTACGCCTACTGTTCAGGTCCATCCTACTTACAGACGACCAGAAAACTATTGACATTTTATCGACAGGTCGCGAAGAATATCCCGGTATGTATACGCAATCGAGCATGGTTCGCAAACTCTTTATTTAGTCCGAAACTCTAGAAAATATAGAATCTAAAGGTTTTTACTTGACTGGTAAAGTAAGTAGAGTAAAACGATCTTTCTACTTTACTTAATTACATAAATTTAATTAAGGTTATTAATCTGTTATACATATGTATGTATATAAAATAATAGACCTTCTAGGACATTATTGATCTATGCAAACATTAAAAATGTAATTGAATCAAGAAATAAATGAGAAATATAAATGTAGAGCAATAATAATAGACTTTTCGCTTCTGTAAATTAAGACTTTTCGCTTCTGTAAATTAATATAATTCAACAGAAGACAGATTCTTTAACATTGCGAAACTGCATTTAACGCTCAGAAATGCATTTATTTTCCGTTGCTTCCCTTCCGCTTAATTACTCTAGACAAAATACCAACTCCATTTTCCGCACCAATTATTACGGTATTTCCGGTAATATTTGTATTTCCCCCGGCACAATAATGAAGACGGAAATGTTTCCGAGATCAATAGCATTTGGTGTATTGGAAATTGTCTTCGTTTCTGATTAAGTGAGCGTTGAGTGTCGGTAAGTTATATAAAGGATTTCAACTATGAATTCAAGTTTGTTTTCCTTGTAATGTCCTACCTCTGAAGAGAATATCCCTGATTATAATTAAAAACGAAATCAATATCTGCTATCGCGCAGAAACCTTTTCAAGAAGCTAGTTTATTCGTAGATATAAATGTAGGGATAAAAGAATTTATCGCTTGTTGCTCTTGTCGCAGATGCTTGCTGTTTTGAAGGTATGATAGTATTACCTCTCATGCATCATTTTAAGAAGCAGTATAAAGAGCAGTACGCTGCTCTGTTTAACATTTTTTTTTGTTGTATTTGACAACGCTTCCATAAGCGTTCATAAAATATGAGATATATGTAAGTTTAAAAATAACCCGCCTTCTAGCTAACCATCAATCCTGAATAAGAGATTATTTACACTTTACGGAACAATAGAGCCGTTCGAATAGACGGAAATTATAGAAAATATTGGAATGTTCAAAACTGTTCTCCAATATTTTAGAGTAGAGTTATTTTAGATACTGCGATAAAGTAATGAACTAATTAAATCTATTAACGAAGAAATATGTACAGAACATTTGGTGGCGCACAATGAGGTGGTGTTAGTGATCAATAATTTAGTACTTTGGCAAAATGCTTTTGAAAACAGGGCGTGATTTAAATGTGAATAACGCAAATGATAAAAAAAAAACTAAGTTTCTTCGTCAAGAACTATATAGTACCAATACTTTAGGGTATTTAATAGTGATCAAGATAATATGCTCCGTGACATTAGAAGTTTTACAGCCAGAAGGTCATTTGTTTAACTTGATTTTTGGTAATGTGATAGTTTTACATCAGAAATGTAACGATAACATTTGCAAGAAATTTTATTAACATGTAATACGAAAAAAAATTAATAATGTGTTTGCGACCCCGTAGCTGAGTACGCTTCTGTACACGTCTAGGTATCGACAAAATGAGATGGTAGATATCTGCTTGTGGCACCTCCTTCCAAGCAACTTGAACTTCGTTAATTAACTGCGCCAAAGTTTGTGGAGGATGGTGCAAAGTGGACAGTCTCATCCCCATGATATCCCGCACATGTTCGATGGAGTTTAAATCCGTGGAATGGGGTGGCCTCGGCAAAACATTGATGCTTGCTTCTTGGGGAAAGTCTGTTGGTCGACGAGTATGGGGACGTGCATTGTCTTGCTGAACACGGATGTGTGGAAGGGCATCTAGATAAGGTAGTAAAGTAGTTTGTAGGACATCATCAACATAACGCGCAGCTGTCATACTGTCTTAAATAAACAGAAGTGATGATCGGCTACCATAAGCGACAGCCCATTAGTCCAGCAGTGCTGTATACATACCTCTGAACAGCAAACCAAATATAGCGTCGCTTTGCACGCTGGCGCCGTACCTTTCTACGGCCATCGTGTATACATAGACAGGATCGCGATTCGTCGCTGAAGACGACATTATGCTATTCTGCTTCCCAATGCTGACGTTCTCTGCACCAGCTCAAGTGTTGACGACAGTAGTCCGCAGTCAAAGGAAACACTAACCGTGGACGGTATGAAAAAAGTCCAAAGGCTCGACTGCGGCCATATAATGTACGCGTAGTAACAGGTCTACCGTCTTCTCCAAACCATTGTTAGTCAGGAATTTGACGCATTGTATAAAACGGTTTCGTAGAGCTAGTAGTCTGATGTGCCTATGTTGACGCTCTGTGGTACGCCTCGGTTGACCAGTTGATCTTGTTCGTGTTCCTCTACCTTCTTCTGTCCACACACGACACACACGCATTACCGTCATTGCAGTACAATTAACACGACGGCCAATTTCGCGATAGGACAAACCAACATCTTGATAGACAACAAGTCTATCCCTGTCAAAGTCACTAACACGGTGAAAAATATTGACGTTTTCTAAGTCTAGACAATTTGTTACGCTTAACAGTTGTTGACGGACACGCACTAACTAAAGTTTTGTATGCTGTCAGCTCTCATGAACATGAATCTGTTCGCAGAAAAGTAAGAGACATTTTTATTTCGCAAAACAGTTTCAATGATAAAAAGTTGATATTCTTGTCATAGGGTGCTTCAATTACCTATAGTTATTGCCAAAATATCAAGTTGAACAAACTACTTGTAAAGCTTCTAGAAGCCCAGGTCAGTTTCATTGTGTTGCAGTACCTTGAATTTTACCGTATATTTCTGTTTATAATGCGCCGGCATACTACTCCAATTCAGACAATTTTCTGAAGCCGCACTTATCTATGATTTCTAGTCCAATAGCAGATTTCTTAATTAAAAGTACCTTTTTCAAATTGGTTCCAATTCTGTTTCATTTTTAATATGACAAGGAGAATACGATGGTTGTCCGACATGGATGTTCATGAGTCCCAACTATGTTATAGAGTGACTTTACCTGAATACCCGGATACGAGCTTTTATCCTAACGTGCCTCTGTTTCTGAAAAACATCAACGTTGTTGTACGCGTTCTTTTTATACCCTTATTGGTCTCCATATAAGCAAGCGTGCGTATATTTTTCGCTTCTGCTTTCGTGCCAATGATTAAAAACGTGTAGTTTGCGTCAAACTTACTAGTAGAGGACACAAAACCTTTTTTGTGCTTGCCTGTGTTACTTACGAGAGTGAGTTGCTGTGAGCCTAAATTACCACTGCAAAAAATATCATTTATGAATAATTTGAAGAAGAAATATAATTCTTAATATTGTGCACAATAAGTTCCATTTGCAGGAATCAAACATGAGCCACCAGGGTGGCAGGCGTAGATCCAGTTGACAGAGCTAGGCGCGCTTGCTTATATGGAGACCAACATTAACGGTATAAAAAGAACATCCACAACAACGTTGATTTTTCTCAGAAGCTAGGGCACTTACCGATAAAAGTTCCTACCTGGGTACTCAGAAGAGGTTGCTCTATAACATAGATAGATAGACATCGTCTTAGTATTTGTTAAAAATAAATTTATCAGATCAAAAATCTGTGTCTTCTTTATACAATATTTTAGCTGACTTCTTTCTGTTCATCACTTCACAGGCGGATAACACTTCTACAATGGCATCGTAACAAAATCCACAACGTGGTTCAAAGAGGTGTTGATATTATCAATTTCAATCTCTATACATTTTGTTTCGGTATTTATAATAGAAATATGTCTTACATATTGGATATTTCATCTAATATATTTGGATCTGTAAAAGATATAAATACTTTCTTTAATAAGCATCCATAAAACCAAATAATTAATGAAATATTATGATCATGCTGCTTAAAATTAGTTGTGCCATTGTATAAATATTTACTTCGTGCTAGTATATACAATTATACTAACACAAATGCAACAAAAAATTATGTATAGATGAAAGAAACCATTTTCATATTAGTGGTGCTAAATACTTAATGACCTACATAAAAATCCTTATGCGGCAACTTTAAAATATAAAATAATTTTCAAATTATACATATAATGGTTTGTCCTCAATTACTACCGAACTATATGATTCGTGTCAATTGACTCGCGGGTAGTACGCACTGCTAATGCTTATTACATATAACATATCGAAATATGGTACCTATTATGTATTCTATCATGCAGGTTTAAGCAGTTCAATAAGAAATTTATGAGAAAATATTGAGTGTGGGAGAGTGCTTCTGGATACAGTTTACGCAGTTCCGCTTCCATCAATCTTTGTTCCAGAACAAAACAGTTATGATACCGTCGACGTAAAAGTGATAAATGTACAATAGGTAAGAAATGATATATAGACGGTGCTATTATCTGTGGCACTATGTATTATTTATTTCTTATTTTTTGTTAACATTAGAAATACAGATTTATTCCAAGAAGCTAGTGCGGAAATAAATTAGATCAATGCTAATACGTAAGTTAAAAATAAAATTTGAATTCAATAAAGGATCGTGAACTATATGTGGTATCATTTACAGTAAAGTTACGATATTATTTATACTATACGCCAGAGATTCAAAAGCAGAGCTGTGATACAATCATGTTATGTATATTCAGTATTAAAAACTGTTAATCGTGGTGTCAAAGCAGAGCCTGGAGAGTAAAGCTGTTGTATCTATGATACAGTAATTAAAATTGCTCAAGTTAATAATAGTGCCTACGACTCGTGGCAGTCCAATTAAAGTGGTATGCATAAATCGATAGCTTCTGCAGTACTGATAATATATACTCCTAGTAAATATCAAAGTTCGTTGTTTTACCAATAGTGTTTCTAACTAGTTATTCTGGAGTGTGTACTCGAGACGTATGCAAATGTGGTTAATACAACTATTAATTTAATATAACACGATGGCACTGTATTAAGTAGATGTGTTGGTGGATATGTACATATATATGTATATACAATACAAAGTTTGCTGTGTACGATAATTATTTCTAATTTGTAGAATATTCTGCTTCCTCTTATTAAATTGGAGTAGTTCCAGGATACACAGAAACAGGTATGCTCGTTTCAAAACCAAAAATCGTCAAAGCCGCGCACGACGAAAGGTTAAAATCGCTGGTTTTGTAGACGGGATTTGTATTTAACAATTAATGCTTCGCAAAGACGTATACATAAGATGCGCGTCGGCATACCTGCTTCTGTATATCCTGAGTAGTTCTAATACTGTTATATTCATAACACAACGTAAGCTAAAACCCATTTTGTTCTATATCAGTGTAATAGTTTAACAGTTCTGTATATAACAACATAATGTACAATTTTTGTTTCGAAAATGAGTTCTACAAAGGACGCGTAATTCCGAAATAAAATTGAAAAGAAATTATTCAAAGCACGGGAACATTACAGTTATGATATAGGAAAACATGGTATGTACATAGATTAAAGAAATTGGTGTGCGTGCATTCGTTGACATTGAAAGCTTTTGACAGCACTTCCATTTCCAACAATTGTAGGGAAAACATAGCCATTGAATCAGCATAGAGTAATACAATCAGTACTAAAAACCAAACTCATATCTGCATATATAGATGACTGCACCAAAAAAGAAATAACTTCAGGAAGGGTACTCTCATCATTATTGTGGTCATTGGTCGTGGGCAAACTTTTAAATAAATTTATCCGCTTTGATTTAGATAAACCATTTTAAGCGGCGAACAAAATTGTCCACTATTAGCCCGCACGCAGAATGAACTTCCCGCAACACTTGTTTCCCTTACACTCGAAGAAATACACATGTTTTTGTACGTGAAATATTTTCTTGATCAAAAAACTGTTTGTAGCAAAACCTAGGACTAAAAATTAAGATGCTCCTATGAACCTACTTATCTTTAATGAGACTCGTGCTCACATACGCGCTATTAGTATGATGAAATAATTTGGGCAATTGAATCTTGTTCAGCTGCAACAATGGAGAGATCGTTAGATCTGAGTTGCTTCTGTATGCAAGTGAACAGTAAAGCGACGATGGGTTCTATTACACTGGAAGGAAACACTGTCTTCAAATCAAAAGACTAAGCGTGTAACCCCAAATTTTGCAAAAACTGCATCATGTCCAAACTACAGGTGCTGTCCATACAGTAACGTGTAGATAGTTTCAAAACAGATATGCAAGTCGAAATATGTGGATAGCTAGGGATAGAAATGTAAGTTTTTTGTGGATGAAAATACAGGTTACGTCATATTTCAAGCAAAATTATGTCTTGTTGAGTAGGCCACTCAGGAAGGTTTGAAAAGGCGTTCCTAGGATGCAAATATATGTATATACATATTTCCAAAGACAACTCAATACCACAACAGGATTTAGGCACGCGTATTTTTGAATCCAAGCTAACAGACTTAACTGATTGAAAATAGTTACCCATCAAAGTTTAAAATTTTTTAGGCATAGAGTTTGTTTACAAAGGCGTTTACGTTAGTTTCTTTTCCTAGAAGTAAATGTTGATTACCTCAGACAAAACAATTATTAGCAGAATTTCAGCACCATCATTGATTGTTGATGATACCTATAAATCATTCCATCTATCTGAGTATCGGTAATACATCTTTAGTAATACCTTTCTACTATATAGAATTTATTGTAGTTGCTTAGAATTAAAAGAATTAGCTCAAATAAAGCAAGTACTAGCAGACTTTCGGTACCATTTGATCCTTTATGGTACCTATAAACCATACCATATCAGTATCGGTAATACATCTTTGGTAATACCTTTCGCTTTATGTAATATAAACCCTATCAATTTCTTCTACTGTCTAGTATTCATTTAGTTGCTTAGAATTGCGAATTGAATAGAAAAGAGGACAGAAAGCTTTTAGAGCCTCTCACAAAAGTATCATCTTACGAACATAATGTGTGTTGCCGACATAAAGACAAGTTGATCATTAGTGTTTTTCCAATAATCTCAATATCAAATTATAACCCCTTTTGTATTCTATAATATATGTGCAATAATCACTGGCAGTCCTATGTTATTAACGTGTATTGCGATATATGTCACAATTTATAACATGTTAGTGCCGATCCTTTTTATGTATTTATATGTATAAGTCGAATAAAGCGCAAGCGAAAATAACTGGATGAAATCGATAATATTAGCACTCGATGATTCGTAACTGAAAACAAAAACAAAAGTATAGTATTGGCGCTTTTTGTAATAGCTTTATATAGGTGCAGCTATTGCGTGTTACTAACATAGAATAACTATTGATTTTGTATGTATTGTCTATATAATTTCTGTTTTAGTGGTTAAAGTTATGTGAAATATGCTTTTCTATTATTTTCGGTGAAAGAGAAATGAAAACAATATATTATTGTCTGTTCCACAAGAAAGGAGGCGAGGTTTTTGCTAGCAAAAGCAACGATATTTTAATTTTTTCTTTCGGCGTGATGGTACCATCGATGGGCTACGACGCCATTACATATTCATACAGTGTCGCTAGAAACGTTCAAGACAGCGGTCGATTGGAAAAATGAGTTCCGCGCATGCAAAACGCTTTGAGGTTGTCTTCTTGTGCACGCATAGAAAAGGACCAAAATTTTTATATGCTGGTGCAGCCAAAGTTATTGAAAAACCAAAGAAGGTCGTTGAGATGTAGGTGAGGCGCCATACAGAGTTAAAAAATGTTGATGATTTACCTTACCCCTAACGCGGTAAAACGACAACAACGTTTAGAAAGCACTACAATGTGATTGTCCACTTGTGCAGAGATCGTCCCACTATGCTCCTGAGTGAGGCCAAGGTAGGATATCGTGTTACCCTCAACACGAGCGACGTTTGAACGAAGAAAAACTATTATATTGCCTTAAAAGCTCAAAACCTCTACTTAGCGTAACCCATATCGAGAAACGTTTGAGCTAGGGTAGCGAGAGCAAAGATCGCGATAAGACGAAGGTGATCTTCTCGGATGAAGCAACTTTCTGGGCGTGAGTTCCGGTGAAGCGAGCCTGGTTAGGAAGTATCATCGATTTCGTTCACCGCATCGTCAAACACTCCGTAAAAATAAATGTTTGGGGATCCTTTTCAGCGCATGGTTTTGGTTCTTTGGAGTTTTTCACGCAAAATTTGGATTCAATCAAGTATTTGCAAACGTGGCCTTCTAAATTCCGCTAGGAAGATGTTCGGGCCCGATAATCAGAATTGGTTCTTGCAAGAGAACAATGACCTGAAACATCGGAGCCGCCTATGCCGCGCCTAGAAAGAGGGAAATTGCATCGTCACCATTGATTGACCATCCCACTCTCTAGACGCAAACCCCATTGAGAATGTGTAAGTCATTACGAAGCGTCATCTTGTAGGCAAGCCTGTTCACAATTTGAAGCAGATTTTAACGGTAATTCGGAAGATATAACGTGCTCTTCCGACGAGTTAGGCTGAAAATCTTGTTGAAAGTATGCTTTAGAGGTGCCAGACTATTCGTAATGCTGGAGGTATGTAACTATATTGTATACTAATCAATTGCGCTCTTGCATTTTACTTGTATATTCATGTAAAAAAGTTGGAATAAATTTCTTGATAACTTCCGAAGAAACTTCACCTCTTTTCTTGTGGAACAGACTACAATCCTTGTAGAACCAACAATAATAACAAAAAAACAATTAAAATTCTATTATATATATAGTATATTATACAGCGTTAGTAAAAAGTCCCGGAACGGTCGAATAACTTTGTTATTTGACAATTATGATTTCTGAAATTTGGTATGGGGGTATAGTTAATATAAATGCATTTTATGCAATACAGTTTATATTTTTTTCACTTCCGGTTTAATCGGCAATATGTCCAACTTTTTTTTTTTAACGGAACGCCCATATTTTTTTAACACTTTTGAATGCAACATAAAAAACTACGTTCAGAAAGTATTAAGATGTTTATTTTTATTCACAAGAAAACAGTTAAAAAATTACAACAGTGTCCTAATACAGAAAAAACAAGGTACCTTTGAAAAAAGTTGTTGTTTAGTGTTTGCATTCTTTTTGCCGTCACATTTGACAATTTTAAAAGCGTTTTAACTTTCGCATCGCTATAAATTTACTTATTTTAGACATTGACACATTTGAAAATGGCAGTAAAACTTACTGAATCAGAACGAATTGAGATATTAATGATGCGTGAGTACGGTGATCGTCAACGTTCTTGTGAAGAGGTTCGTATTTTGTTTAATACTGTTTATCCGGATCGTCACATTAGTAAAAGTACGGTATGCCGAACAATTCAAAAGTTTGAAGTCTTTTGTCAGATGAAGGATTTACCTAGAAGGGGACGTCCATTAACAGCAACAGAAGAAGAAACTAGTTTGAATGTGTTACTTACAGTGGAAGAAAATCATCACGTGTCCACAACAGAATTAGGTCAAATTCATGAAATCTCTCAAAAATCTGCTCATAAGGTTCTTAAATCAGCAAGAATGAAAGCTTATAAAATGTATCCCGTCCATGAGTTAACTGAAGATGATCCAGATCGTAGACTACATTTTTGCGAAACAATGACGGAATTGATCG
>SMLS01060224.1:0-10459 GCA_004785975.1 Popillia japonica
AGTTTAGTTGACCAAGCTATTAAATTAGCACATCCTGATTTTAGAAAAGAGAATTTAAGCAAAGTTAGATCAATTTTGGACAAAAATAGTTATCCAAAAGAATTTTACGAGAAATTAATAAAAAAACGAATACATAAAATACACAACACAGGCAATAAACAAAATAGTAAAATATACTACACAATTCCATACATTAACGACTTAAGTGACAAAATTAAATACGAATTTAAAAAATCAGATATAAACATTACATTTACATCATACAATAACAGACAGTTATTTACAAATTTAAAAACTAAGATTAAAAAAGGTAATCAAAGTAATGTCGTATATAAATTAGAATGCAAAGACTGTAATAAATGTTACGTAGGGCAAACTAGACAGTAAGAATTACGACATAACTTTGATTTTGAAAATGTTAAGATTTTAAAAAAGAAAATAGTTATAAAAAAAGATTAATATATGAAATGATATACATTAAAAAAGAAAATAACGCGGTCAATTTTAGAACAGATATAGAAAATTTAAGTATTATTTATAATAATTTAATCACTTAATCACGCCTGAATTTTATAAAATTAAGCTCTTGACTAGGTTTTTTGCCATGTTTTTCCCTAGTCCTTGAACAGAATTGTTAGAGCTTGACAAAAAAGATACATTGATATAAGGAGCATTAGTGTTATGATTAGAAATTTACATTTCAAAATATCTTAAATTGTCCACTATATTGTAAACATAATCCTATACAATAAGGAATATGACAGGTAAGAGCAGCACTAAAACTAAATTTAACTACAATTAAACACAAAACTTTGTCGGCTAAAACAGCTCTAATACGTTGTTTGGAATTATTTATCACTTGAAAAACAAGATTACACGGTTAATTAGTTCTAAAAATATCCTTTTTTCCAATTTAGTGACACTGACGGTAAATATTTATAATACATTCAACTCAATACTTTTACACACATGGATGAACATATCGATTGATTGACAGATTTAAAAATGTATTGGCGTTAAACAAGCATTTCAGGCCGGCGTAGGTGTACATTTTTTGGTTCAATAAATATACGCTATTAAAACAGGTGTAAAAGGGCTGCGAGTACATGTAGATATTAACCTATGGAATAGGTAAAAAAACACATGAAACAACTAAAGCAAATAATAGCCTAGTTAACATGTAATATGATGCAGTAGTGTTTCCAAATGAATATTAGCACTACGTGTGTGCCAATTAGCGCATATACAGGTACTTTTGTAGACGAACAGTACGCAGTAAAACTTGAAAATAAACACGCAGATTGATGAGTAGGCATTAAATCAATTTGGGTTTAACAAATGTGTAAAAAAAGCATCAAATAATTGTTTAAATTCTCTCAATACAAATATGTATATTATATTAATAAATTCCGAGAAAACATTGTATCATACACTACCGGAAGTCAACGGAAACAGGTTAGCAAGAGGCTTCCCTTGCGGACTCTGGAGAAGGTAGAAACCATATGTTCTAAGGATATAAATTGAGCTAACCGGATAAATCGAATTTTCAATTCCTGTTGCAACTTTTAATAG
Organism: Popillia japonica; assembly: GCA_004785975.1. Taxonomy (NCBI): domain Eukaryota; kingdom Metazoa; phylum Arthropoda; class Insecta; order Coleoptera; family Scarabaeidae; genus Popillia; species Popillia japonica. Next base: position 1,573 of record SMLS01060224.1, read on the forward strand.
ATATCAACATCCAAACATATTCGATACTAAATAGCATGCACATCAGAACGGATATTCAAATTTATTTATTCGCCTTTATAGTACAGAAGCTCTATGACATCCTGCTTGTGAATAGTAGTCCAGTTCACCGTATATGCGTTGCTATCATAACACAGCTGTTAAATTATTACCCTAATAAAAGGCCGTATAAAAATGGAATTGAAATGAACCAAACAGGAAATGCAGTTGACCTGATTCAATTGTAATTCTCATTAATTCCAAAACATAATTAGCATTGGTTATGTAACCGTGTTAACTGTACATGTATTGTATATAGTAGTAGTAATAAGTCCAGATATTGACCCGCCTCAATGTTGTTTTATATTCGAAACAGTTTCATTCATGAATGAACGCACCAGCCTCTCCTAACGCCCTATTATTATACGGAATCTCGTATATTTATTTATGAGGTTTTTTCACATTGAAACGGTCATAAAATTCTCATTATTATTTAAGCACGATCGCATAATCAAATACACAGTATTCTGAAGCAAGTCCTGAACGCGGAAGGCTGCGAGAAATGATGCTATAAAGAATTAATAAACGAAATTGTTTCAAGGACAAATTATAAATTGCATTATGCAATAGGTTTTATCCATAAAATTGGGTCTCTGAAAATATACTCAGTGATATTAGAAGTGTTACACTCAGATGAAGTAATGTGTTTAACTTAATTTTTTGGCATCGAAATGACTGCGGATCACTGTCCTCAACGCTTGGAGAGCGACACAATATTGGGTTTACTGTTGGGAGGATTGCGTCAGAGAAGTGGAAAGATGGACCGAGGTCGGTAAAAGCGTCGCCATCTTCCCGGACAGCCAAGCAACACACCCATCCTTCGGCACCACCAAATCACAAATCAGAAAATCCATCAACGAATGGATTCACAGTAGGTCCAGGGATTGGTGGCGAAAATCACCTGGACAAAGACAGGCAAAGGAGTTCCTAAAAGAACAGAAGCCTGAATTCGCTAGAGACCTACTAGATAGAGACAAGAAAACCGTCAAAATGTTAGTAGGCCTGTTGACAGGTCACTTCAGACTGAATATGTACAACATAGGCCTATCGGAAGATGCCTTGTGCAGATTCTGCAGGGAGAAGGAACAAACCCCAGTCCATGTGCTGTGCTACTGCGAAAGCCTGGCAAGGACAAGGTTTCTTATTTTGGGCACAGATCCCACAGCACTAAGCTACACACAGGAGCCGCTTTCAAGGACGCTAAGTCTCATAAAGAGGGCAAAGTTAGAGGGCGCCTTCTGTGATCCCCACAATAGACCGGGAAGGTCGCGGTGAAAGAGGCCCGTAGGGCCACCCTTAATCTAATCTACTGTTGGGAGGCATATACACAGGACTGTTGGAGAAATGGTTTGGGTGCACTACTTCTGTTTATTCGTGTTACATGTTAATAAAATTTCTTGCAAATGTTATCATTTCGTTTCTGACGAAAAGCTATCACATTGCGAAAAAAACAAGTTAAACAAATGATTCCTTCTGGCTGTAACAATTCTAATGTCACTGAGTATATATCTACCCGTATTTGTAACCGTAATGCAGATTCATGTACACTTAAACGAACACAATTTGAAACTACAATAGCAATGTGCGCGATGTACGCTACATACCCTAGGGCTGGTTCTGTATGGAAGCAGAACTATTTTTGCGAACATGATGTTGCAATTTACAAATGCCTCGAGTTACACTCGTGATACTATATGTTGGGAGCTACATACACGGTACTTACTATATGATATTGTGTTACTACACACATAGGTAGAGAGGTACACATATAAATGCAATGCGAACGGAGAAAAATACTGTCGGGAGTAATAAATAAAAAGATAAATGCAGGCTAAATTTTTTATTAAACAATCGAGTAACACTACGCCGTACCAGCACAATTAGCAAAAAATGCAAAAATGGAAATGCATAGGCGTACTCAGGGAAAACTAATGCAGATTGCCCTACTTTCGCAAATAAATATTACGTTGGTAACCTACAAATTCTTTTTGGATGCTATTATATTTAGCTATCGTCATTGTCCCCTTTGTAGTGCTAACATAGCGTGAGTCTACAAATAGAATTGAAGGGGTACATTTCTGTATGCCATTCAAAAATAGGTTGTGCAAATTGTGTTTTTTTTGGTAGTTGTATTCATAACAACACAATCGTTAGAAAAACTATTGTAAAATATTGATTAATCCAGTAACTATTTGTACTAAATTTCAATGTTGGAAAATTGGACATTTATATAAGCCAGTAACATTATAATATATATACATATGTATGTACATATATACAAGTTGAAGAAAAAATCTTCCAATGGTAGGTACTTAAGTAAACCAAACTAGAAATAAAACATACAAGAGTGGATCATTTTGGAGTATTTTCTATGTACCGACTCCAATTGATATGTTGTTATATACATTATTCGCGAATACATGCATTATAACAATCCCAAAACCAACCTGGAACAACTCCCACAAGTAGTTTGTAAAATTTTATTTTTCTAAAATTTTGTAGCAATGATCAAAAATATAGAACACTCAATATTTTAAAAGCAAAGAAAATTGAAGGATTTTCTCTTAAATCTTCACACGATTCGAAATTTTGATCTTGAGTAATACGTTACATCTTTTTATGTTCACAAGCATGACGATCGATGAAGTATTGGATTATTTTGTTCGTTTGCCGATGTGTAAATGCAATTCTATCACAATGTCATCCCAATATGTTTTCGTTTCTTGCTTCAAAGAGTACTAATATTAAGTTTCAAGTAAAGTCTTCTCCTAAAACATATTTCCCCCAATACAACTCTTACCAACCTCCTCCTCTGGCTCTATCACAATGAGTACACCAAGTACTACAAGACCTCACTTTCAAAATTAGTACTAGTAATGATTAAAGAGGCCGGATAATATGCAGTTCGCATAAATTTGCATATTTGCATAATATATGCATTTTGTACATTATTTGCATATTTTGCAGTAATTCAGCATATTTTTAGTATCTGAGGTTATATTTATTAGGTCAAATTTATTATAACAAAAGTTAAGCAGCCGTCTTTAAATAAAAAATTACGTTTTATAAAGTCTCTTCTCGATATTTTTCCGATAGGCGCTTCCAAACATTTACAAATACTGTTCTCATACATCTAGATCAGGACAGAATTCAGGAATTTGCTGAAACTTCTAAATAAATACGAAAATACATGTTACCAGAAAATTAGGAGCACAGGTGCTTCTTTGTTGATATTTGAAGAAATTTATTCCCCATATTCCAAAGCAATCTGATTTTAAACGTCATTTTACGTTAGTTTCTCGAATTGTAAATAATATTTAAGTTTATTTCCACTTATTAATCTATAGTTTTTGAACGACGTAATGTATGTATACTCTCTTTCTAAAGTAATGTTTCCCCCAGCCAACAGGTTCTGATCAATAACGTCTTCCAATGGACGTACTCTAGCCGCCGAGCAACATCGGTTACCCAGCATTGCTATAACCAAGGTCGCCCGACGGCTAGTGTAGGTCCATTGGTAGGCATCATTGATATGAACCTGTTCGCTGGGGGAGACATTACTTTAGAAAGAGAGTGTACATTTTATGCGTATCAGCACAATACAGAATTTCTTACCGGAATCGATTCCAAGAGAGAAAATTCTATTGCTTTTTACGGACCATACATGGTGAAGGCTGCTTGCAACTTGAAAATCTTTTACCCAAATTTAATTCGCACAACTTGCTTGGCGCACGGACTAAATCGTGTTGCAGAAAAAGTCAGAAACAATTTTCTCTTAGTAAATATTTTAATTAGTAGTGTTAAGAAAGTGTTTTTCAGGGCTCCATTAAGACTTCATTTTTACATCCCGTCGGTGTTCCTCTTCCTCCTCAACCAGTAATCACACGATGGGGAACATGGTTGGAAGCTATTTTCATGCAAATCATTATGAAGAAATAAAGACAATAATTATTATGGATCTTGATGGCGATACACAATCTATGATAGACGCCCAAACTATGTAGGTACTCGAGTAAAGAAATACCTCAACAGTTGGCGATTATTAAAGCCAACTAGTTCAAATAATAAACAAATTTGAAAAGTTATATTTTGATGTCAACGGAAGGGTGGGAAAGTCGTTGTTTGCAAAATGTGTAAGTGTAATAGAAGAAAATGAGGGGTTTAATGAGCTAAAGTCTGGTGTGGTGAGTCAGTAGAAAATATTGAGTAGACAATAGACAATATTTCTAATTTGAAATATGCTCCTATAGCTAGCGTGGACGTAGAACGAGCCCTTTCAGTATATAACCACATGTTATCAGACAAGCGCCACAATTTTTCTGTTGAAAATTTTGAGAAATATGTGATTGTAAATTGTTTTCATAGTTATGTCGTAAAATGTTCTAAATAAACTTGTAGGAAACATAATAGATTTTTTTTCTATAGTGTTCTATTTTCTAGCATTAGGTACTCCTATTTTGTTATCTGCATATTTTTCGTAATAAAGTGCATATTTAGGCCACAACATCTGCATATTTATGCGCATATTTCCACTTTTTTTAACTTATCAACCGGCCTCTAAGTAGTGATAAAAAATACTCTCAAGACTACTTTTTAAATTAATCCAAAATTAAGATAATTGGCCAAAGATGGTCTGGCCAGCATGTAACAGGTTCGTTCTACAATACATACGTCAGACAAATACATTTTATTAGTTTTTCAAAATATTTCGTGCGCTAAAATTTGATGATTTTTTTTTGAAAACTGCAGTGGAATAGTAAAACTTTAAATTGTTCATAGATATTTTAAGAGGGTAGCTTCAGAATAGGAGTGTTACAAAATGGGGGGGGGGGGGCGGAAGAGAGGGGGGCTTACAGTTGAGCAAAAAAAGATTTTATATTTTATGTAAAATTTAACATCAACTTGGCAAAAGTAGGGAGCATCCAAGAAAACTTTCGTTGGGTCAAGCATGGCTATAGGATTAATACCAACACAATTTCTTTAGTAACTTATCAAATCATAAATATAGCAGCGTAGAACATGTCGGCATAAAGACAATATAGAATGAAAAATAAAAAACACATACATGTAAGTATGTACATATAAAAATTGTAGAATCCATTCGCAATCTTGCTTGCTTTAACAGTAATAACGAGTTTGATCAATTTGTAAGTAGTTTAAGTTACAGACGATTATTAAAGACCTAAATAAGAAGAACAGGACTCAATTTTCCCAATGAATAGAGATATGTATTGGTCTTCGAATTAATTGGGATACACAATTACTAAAGCATTAGGATACAGATTCTTTGGAACAGCGGTGCTGGAACAGATAGAATATACCAATCCAATCCAGAATCAATTCCTGAAACTCGAGCTACAACCTGAATCAAGTCTTGAAATAAACATTGAAAAGGCATCTTTTAATTATTATGCCAAACAGGTGACTGGCAAAATAAAGTGACCTGTTCAATGAAGCAGAATCATCACATTCAAGTCTAAACCGCAGTCAAAGGAGTTGTAGTATTGACTAATTTTCCAAAAGGATAAATTTATGAAGATGCGTACGCATTTGTATAGGGTGTCATGTGTGCTACCATACAGAATTAGTTGAATTAACGCATGCTGATGACAGACAGAGGTACTTATACTTATCTATGCAATCGTTAGTTGATAAGTAAGAAAATATGCGGGCCATATTTCCGATAGGAGTAGATATTGGCAGCATACACTTTTTTGGACAATTCTAGTCATATTCTCACTAATTTCCTTTTCTCTCGAAATTTAATACAAGATCATTATTAAGACTTTATGGAATATATTTGCAAAGGCATAGAAGCCATACATATGTATCTGTCTATTACAATAACTGGATGGTTTATTTCTGAAAGAGGTTGGCTAGCATATCGTTGTTTTTGGAAGTTGATGGAACTATACTACTACATACTCTGTTAAGATTAAAGTACTTCCGCGTTTCAGGTATTAGTTTCCAAAACGTTACCCGGTGTTTTTATAGATTTCTACATAGAGGCAAAAAAGTAAGATCTCAATCTTATTTGAACTAGGTACAAGCCCAAATGAGTTTTAGACAGAAATATACATATGTAACTGAAGAATGTTCCCAGAAATGTTCAAAAAGATACTACCACAGCACCCGTGTAGAGAAACTCTCAAACAGTCAAAAACATTTAGAGGCACTAGAGAAGAGTACACCTTTGAACCCAAGCCACCATGGAATTTCCCGTATACATTGAAAGCATTGCCCCAAAAGAAGTACAATTACTCTGATATGGTTACCACGTCCACCAAAGGCGTGGAGTTGCCATTTATTGTTCCAGAGCCAACTTGCAGTCTAGCTACAAGCCACATTATCAACCAACACTTCAAAACTAAGACAATCAAAAAAATTAATACTTTTTCCGCCATTATACCAGAATTTCTTCTCAATCTCAACAAAAGAACCTCAATACTTTTACGACCTTATTTACCAGCCATGGCTGTCTGATGTGCTCTTTTCTTTATTTTCAAGGTGTATTATTTTTTTATGTCTTTCACTTTCGTTTCAACACCATTTTTGCATATTATCTTGATTGTTTTAATACCTTACACAATTTTCATTGAAGATTTAAGCGCTCTTAACTTAAGCAGTTTCCTCCCAGATTTATTTCAAAACGTCAACTTATAAAACTTTCGACTTTTCAACGAGTATATCAGCGTCCTATTCGTTAACAGTACGTCAATTGTACTCCAACAAGTACGGCAAAAATCCTGATGCGTACATCAACCGACAGAACGAATGAGATACTCCAAACGCTCACGACTATCGGATCTCGCGACAATGCAAGCTCTCTTGTCGTAGTTACGGAGAAGCTGAAAGCAATCCTTTGTACGTAAAAAACGTTTACCATCTCGCGCAACCGATAATATCCCGTACAGTATAGCACAGCCGTCAACCCGATGGTCGTAATTTCGGGTCAACTTGTCCTTCCCTTAAGATTTCCTAGCGCGTCTGTTGCCTTTACGCCATCGTCATCGTACGAATACAATCCTTTCTCTCCTTCCCATTTAGGTTTGCTATTATCAAAACCGTGAGCTTTGTTGCCCCCCGAGAACCGAACAAGACCGTGATTAATTGTGCCGTCAGACGTGAAATAAGACAATATCTTGGAAAGTGCGCGTCTGTCATTGATATATACGGAATGTGCTTGTACGTGTATAGTACAAGTCTATGTAGATCGTAGATCGGATGCGTTTGCTGGAACAGATAAAATTGATACTGTGGAAACGGTTTCGATGTAATTTTGACAATGGTTTCGCTGAAACGAAGCTTATTTTGTATTCGGAGTCGTTATATATTCTGAAAACAATGAAAGTTGCTGTCAGCAACAGATTTTTAGGGGAGATAGTTATTGAAGGAGCGAGTTCGTTATTTTTTTCTATTGAACTGGATAATTGAGATCAATGTTACAGTTGAAAAAGTCGTTATCTCTCAAACTGATACGAATATTCTACAAAACTAACCAATAGCCTACAGCAATATTATACAAAGTGATGTCCAGAAATGGGTGATTTTGAATCGATTCGTACAACATTACGATTGAAATTTGCAATACTGGCATATTGCTCGTCATTGTTTAACTTTTCAGATGCAATGCGGTGGATGAAAGAGCAACGCCTTTTGGCAAAGACCACGCTGCAAAGATATGTTAAAAAAAAATCGGAAAGAGCAGAATCAGCATTAAATAATAAGCATTTCGGATGAAGAAGGATTGGTCGAACGCCAGAAACAATCCAAGCAGTGAATATCTTCATTCAACAAAATTCACAACATTCGTAGGATTAGTGATGACTTATTGCACTATGAGCGGAATATTAGCTCCGAATGACCATACAAATCCATACCAAATGGTGATGCCAACATTCAATTTTTGCCCCAAACAAACAGACAACTTAACAACCTCAACAACGTCTGGATGTCTCGCCAAACACATTTCTTCTCTTCACTGGTTATGTTATGAAACAAATTTTCAAATGTAATAATGTAGGGCGTAATGGCAGCAAAGAGGAATCTTAGTCCATATTATTTTTAAACATAATGATGATCACATAATTGCTGCGACTTCAAAACGGTACACCTACATAGTTGAAAAGTCTAGTGAATCCACACAATCTCAACAAGATGATGCTGCAGGTCATACGGTGAGAATATCCATCATAGTATTTGGACATCTGGAAAGCCACTAATTTCGCGTAAGGGCAACATATATTAGCCTCCAAAGTTGCCTGATTTATTAATTTATAACTTTGTGATTATTGAGAGGTTGGAAGGATGGCATGTGCCCTTCGTCGCTCTTGTCCTCACACCATAAATAAAATCAAGGCTACAATTCGTGAAAAGATTACTGTGGAGATGTTGTAGAACATTGAGCTTCAAATCTCTTTGTTTTGTAGTACCAATGATCTAGAGGGAGCTCCGCAATCGTATTGGTAACTGTTACTTTTGCCTACTCAATGTTGATGGGTATAATGTGAAAAATAAAATAGCAACTTTGTATCCAAATCCCCCATTCGTAATGCATCCTGTTTGTCACAGTCCAAAAATGCTCAGAAGATATTGTGACACATAATAATGAAAACGAAGAAAATAGCTTTGATGAAGAGTTTAGCGGTTACACCAAGAACTAACTGTTCACACAAGCAAATTGCTTCAAACCATCCCAAAAGAAATCTCTTAGCTATACAAAATGTGCATTTGAAATGACTGGAAGCCAGATCCAACGAGCATGGTGATTAGTGCAGATGCGGTTTTCTAATGGTCAATGAAAACAACTCCTTTGGATTTCCAAAAAATC
>SMLS01060227.1:0-33115 GCA_004785975.1 Popillia japonica
AACGCTTGACGTTTTGCGTATCCATTCTGAGCAGCTTCCTTTACATAAAATCGTTTACAACAATAGAGTAATTGCCAGTGACAAAATATGTGCGCAAATAAAGAACTTATGTAGAGAAAACGAAGAGATTTTGGTAAAAACAGATGGCCTCGGACGAACTGCTTTGCATTTAGCAGCTATTCGATATCGCGGCGACAAGGCTGCGTCTTTGGAAACAATAATTCAATGTATGCTTGAAAAAAGTAACGACTTATATTCGCGTGATGTATTATTAAATTGGACGTGGATTGACATTTGCGAAAATAATGTTTACTTTAATATCACAAACTTTCTGCCTCCATTTCTTGCAATCCAAGAAGCGTATTGGAGTTATCACGCAAGTCAGGCCTTGAAAAATACAAGTAGTATGGAATATGTAAGGAAGAATATTAATTTCTTTGAGATGTATAAAACAATAATTCGTTATCCTTCGCTTTATAATATTATAAACAATCTGCTTTGTGTGAGATATTGCGATAATAAGAAATTTATGCAGTTTCGTAATCTATGCTTTAATAAAGAAGTAACTGTTGTAAAGTTGCCGAAGTATTTTAAATTGGATGAATTAAATCTCACCCCGCTCCATATGGCTGTTATCTTTTGCGACATCAGTGTTATAAGTGCATGTCTTCGACGTGGTGATAAGATCAATGCTCAGGATGTCTTCGGATGCACACCATTGTATTACAGTATTGGTAAAGATGAAAATGAAATCGTTAAGTTACTATTAAAGAAAGGAGCAAACGTGAATTTACACCCCAGCTTACAATGGGGTTTTAATATTTTTCAGTTGAGCCTACAAAAAAGAAACAAAGCTATCACACAGATGTTGATAGAGAAAGTAGATATCAAAAAGTTCGGTTCAAACTGGCTTTGTGACGGTATAAAATTTGAAGCTCTAGAAGTGACAGATATGCTTCTAAAGGCAAATGTAGATCCCAATAAAAAAGTCCAAATGGATCTATCTACACATTTCGAAACTGAAATAATTAAAAGTCATGTACAGGAAGCACTTACGCAGTTCAATGCTGACGATAATGACTTGACTGATATTACTATCGAGGAGTGGCTCCAAATTGATGAACCTTTAACAAAAATGGCATATCATGTATATTGCCGGAAAGAGCTGATATATTTTACACGACCTATCCACGAAGCTGTACATACTAGAAGAAAAGATATTGTTGAACTATTATTAAAGAATAATGCTGATGTTAATGTGGAAGTGAGGTGCGATATAAGTGATATTCAACCATTAAAATCCTGGGAATGTACTCCTCTCTATTGTGCTATAAAATGGGGAACTATAGACACAATAGAGTTATTGCTAGAATACGGGGCCAACGTGAATTACATAAACAAAAAAAAGTCAACACCACTTGCAGCTGCAGCAAACTACAGAGCTCTTAATGTTTCCAACTTGAGTGTGTATTTGGGGCTTGCAGACATTCTTACAGAAATGGAGAAAAATAAAAACTTTCAGTCTTCCAAGATGATTAAGTTACTACACTTCATTTACAATCGTGACTGGTCATTAATTAAACCTGCGCAACTGCAAAGAAGCTTGCAACTCGTCGAGATTTTATTAAAAAATGGCGCTGACGTGAATGTTAAGGACGAACGTCAGTCGACAGTGTTGGATGATGCACTTGAAAAACAGAATTGGTCTATGATGGAATTATTATTAGAAAATGAAGTAAATGCACATTTGTCGAAACAAATAGTATTTACAGAGTTATTAGACGTTGTACCAGGCGAACATATAAAAATTATCGAGTTACTATTAAAGAAAGGCGTCGATCCAAATTTCAAAACGTCATGTGATGTGACACCTCTTTACGTCGCTGCGCGAAAACGAAATCCAGATATGGTTACAATACTGCTCGAGAATGGAGCTACACCAAATATTGTAACATGCACAGATACGTTGGTGGATAAAGCTAAAGAAAGAGAAGAATTTGATGTTGTTGTGTGGCTATGGAATTTGGGTGACACATGCTGCCCTAACCTAACTTATAGTTACACGCATCCTGCCCAAGTTTTAAATCTTATTCGGACAGTAGAAAACCAAACAAACATTAATTTAGTGGAGGAAATTGATATAACGCGCAATGCTACTGAGAAGAAACTAAAACTCGTTGAAAGAGCTCTTGAATATGGAGCCAATCTTAGAAACCCGCACAGTGAAAAATACATTAATGCTGTTCATGAATTAGAAAACAAAGAAGTCGATCAGATTTTACTACGAAATTTTATGAGACTTCATGCAGAAGAAATAGCGGGTTACACAGCCTGCGGGTACGCTGCTACTCAAAGGAGTCAAGCTATGATTGAAATACTCTCAAGGAACGGAATAGGCGTCAATGATACAAATGACAAGGGCTCTACACCTTTAGTAGCCATTCTAAAAAAACAAGTGGATGATTTTGTTTTTGAATTATTGTTGGCGAATGGAGCAGACATAAATTTGGCTGACTCGAATGGAAAAACTCCACTCATTGTAGCAATAGATATGTCTAACAATCGTGTTACGAAGATATTAATCGAAAACAAAGTAAACATCAACTATCTAGGCAAATGTGGTCGTACACCCCTAATAGCGGCAATTATGATAAACAATCCAGAAATTATCGGTACATTGTTAAATGAAGGCGCTGATGTTAATTTTGCAACTGAGAGTGGCCTGACGCCCCTTTATGTAGCTGTACTGCTACAAAATGCGACGATAACTAAAATGTTACTTAGTTACGGGGCAACTTCTAATATTGAAACCTGCGGCCACACATTCGATTTTCACGCGACAATGTCAAACCATTACGAACTATTAGAGTTCCTTTGTCGTACAGACAAGACACATATTCAAGGAATTATACATCCCTGGAAATAATAACCTGGTGAAGGAGGTTTTTGACAACCAGGCGATGTGAATGCCGTGTAACACAAGCACATGTCTCAGTAGTATAGGTACATACAGGGTGTTTCCTAAGTAATCTAAAATATTATATGAAGCGCTTCGTCACTCAATTTTAAGACGAAAAGTTCATATAAACATGTGTGATAAGTCTTGTCGTTAATGAGATACAGGGTGTTGAATTGTTTGTAATAAATCAGCTGTGATTGTATTTGAAATTAATTTTTCCTGGTGACGCTACTGGTTTTTAGAAGTAATACGAAAAACATGCTTATTATAAGTGACGTTTGAAGTAACGTTGACAACTGTGTCAAACCTAAAAACCAACGCAAACAACGAACAATAAATTTTTAATAATACGATCTTTTCGTGTTAAGTTAACAACGATGCCTGTGTTTACTAATGCTGAAATGGCTAATATGCACTTCTTGTATGGATTAGCTAATGGTAATGCCTTAGAGGCTAGACGTATGTATGCCCAGCGTTATCCTAATAATCGTTTACCATGTTCAGATACGTTTACTAAGCTACATATTCGTTTACAAGAAACTGGAACTTTTGCCAAATCAAAGAATATTATTGAACGACCCAGAACTGTGAGAACTCCACAATTGGAAAACCAGATTCTTCAAATAATTGATCAACATCCAGAAACGAGTACCAGAAAAATTGCTGATGAACTAAATGTTGGTAACAGAACTGTTTGGAATATTTTAAAAGATAACTTATTGTATCCATATCACGTTCAACGTGTACAACATTTGCTACCTACTGACTATCCGCTTCGCATACAGTATTGCCAATGGATTTTAAATAAAATAGCAAACAATCCCAATTTCGCTGCCGATATTCTGTTTACGGATGAAGCCAACTTTTCAAGACATGGCATTATGAATTTTCATAATGACCACATATGGGCAAATGTAAATCCACATGCCATAATTGTAAAAAGATTTCAACAAATATTTTCGGTCAATGTTTGGCTTGGCATCATCGCAGATTATTTAAAAGGACCATTTTTCCTTCCTGCACGGTTGACCGGTGCGACATACCTTCATTTTCTAGAAAATGAACTTCCAGTTCTTTTAGAAGATGTACCTCTTATTTTTAGAAGGCGCATGTGGTTCATGCATGACGGAGCTCCTCCACATTTTTCATTGATTGTTCGCGAGTGTTTAAATAACGTTTTTCCAGACTATTGGATCGGACGAGGATCTCCACACCCGTGGCCCCCTAGATCACCGGGACACAATCCTCTGGTTTTTTGTGTGTGGGGATATTTAAAATCGCTCATTTACACAACCCCGATATTAAACGTACAAGATCTTCAAAATCGTATCATACAAGGCTGTAATCTTATTCGTAACAAACCTGGTATCTTCGAACGTATTCGGCAATCAATTAGACATCGAGCAGATGCTTGCATTTTAGCTGCAGGTGGACATTTTGAACATATGCTCTGAAATATAATATTTTTTCTTTATGTTTAACACATGTTGTTGCTTCTAATAAAATAATAAAACACCCTGTATCTCATTAACGACAAGACTTATCACACATGTTTATATGAACTTTTCGTCTTAAAATTGAGTGACGAAGCGCCCCATATAATATTTTAGATTACTTAGGAAACGCCCTGTATAGTCTCCTAGACCTGAATGCAGATCCCAATCAAGCGGATCAGCATGATCGAACAGCTTCTCACTACGCTAGTGTAATGAATAGGAAGGATATCGTCAAAGCTTTACTAGAAAGGAATCAGACGCGACTATTAACGATTATTATGATTTCAAGCCGCTGGATTACGCTGGTCTTCAGCATTATAGGATCCTAAACTCATTCAAAAGATCGATCTTTTCTGAAATGTTAAAATTACTCCCAATGTTCGAATAGAGTTGATCAGTTTTGGGGTAGGTATACAATCACGACCTGGACAGATAAATTCTAAACATACATAACTAATTTAGTGACCCTATATTGTTTACAAGCTAATTAATATATAGAACAATGATTAACTTTTAAATTGTAGAATAAAAGGAAATTTAAAATAAAACTTGAAAAGACTTCAGTGCCTTGGTACCTACCTACTATTCATCTAATTTTTTGGAAATTTAACCTGAACACGTTGGAATAAATACAAAATAGGCAAATAAAGTCTCACTTGTGAGAGCGCTTGAAACCAAGCTACTACCATTTTATTATTAATTTAATTCCAATTGAAAATGTAACATTGTTAAATAAACTCCAATTATATTACGTTTAAATAAGAATAAACTATGAAAAATCTTAGCTGTCTGTATCATTTAATAAACGAGAAAAGTATAAATGGACCTTGCTGCTATATTAGGTAGGTATAATGAGCTTTTATCATAAATAAACAATAAAATAGTCTTTGTAAATAGCAATTCAGTTAAATTCTGGTAACTCCAAAAAATAGCCCTGCAGAAGTCCTCGAAATGACAGAAAAAGTTATTTGCTTTCTTCACTTATTTAGTTGTTGCGATATTTATAACCTCTTCGTTTATTGTAGTCTTTGCAACTTTTGCATTACATTACCAATACTAATTGACTAATTGAGAAAAAGTAATAATTGCTGTTGTATATAAATAAACACTTCTGTTAGCATCGAAGTCAAACGAGGAGACATTATTTCTAATACATAGTATAGTATATTCAGAACTATAAGAAACTGACTTTCAATGTGTTTACAACTATCTGATTGGATAATCCTCATACTATTATTGCATTAATACGGAATGACTATATGCGATATGCAAACTCATTGGCCGTATTAACTACAAAGTAGAGCATTATCATTAAATAAGAAAATGTAAAATAGAAAAATAAAACATAAAATTTAGTTTTCGTCAAATTTGTGTGCAAAAAAATACCTATTACCTGTTAGACGGCATTTTCCAATTTTCAGTCCAAGTTCGGAACATTATGTTGTACATTATGAATGTTATGTTTTCCTATAATTTTAAATAAATTTTTATTGATTGTAAAGTTAAAAATAAAGAAATACATATATAAAACATTTCTATCTTATATCAAAATTAAATTTAACTGAAAACAGTCAACTGTCCAGCTGTTGATTACTAAATGTCGAAACCCACTAAATCACAGATATTCGTTCAGATTAAAATGTTTACATTCTGGCATGACTCTTTTGACATTAGATTCATTACATCGCAATTGGTCACTCGTTATTACTTGACACATCGCCAATTTAACACCTATGCATACACCAAAGACATAATGGTTAGCAATTACTTAAAAATACATTACCAGCAACTCGAACAATGCTCATTAAACAACGCGTTTTTTTTCGTCTTCAGCAAGCACCGATGGAGTTTCTTATAACCACACATGTTCTACCAACTAAATATATCTCAATTATCCCTTCTACTACGACTCAGGCAGAGAAAAGTAACCAGCAGATCCCTCCCACGAACGGTTGCGATTGGTTGAACGACTTAATGCAGATGAATCAACCGTTTAACACTTTAAAGAGGCGGCTTAAGGTCGATGTTCGTTTAAAATTGGCGGCATGGACTACTTAGCACCGACAAAAAGCGATATGGCCGCAAAATATGTTTAATTTTATTAGTTGACGGCGAATGCCCTCCGGCCTTACAAGCGGATTTTAAGATCGAAAAAAATCGGTATCTATATTAATCTAAAAAATGACGGAAACTAATAACACTGTAATTAAAGATAGTGAGATTGTTTCGGTAAAATCGAAAAATTTTAGTATAGAATCCCTTTTATCCGGTAGCAGTAGGAAGTGTAGTGATAGTAACTTTGGACTGTATTCCGAATCGCCAAAACATGTAAGACTCTTTGAGCAGCCCAGAAAGGATGATAAAGATGGAGTTGTAGATAGTTTAGGTAATGAACGGCTGCTTCAAAATAGATTTTTGCAAAGTGAAGCTTGTTCGAGTGATAGTAACGAAATACGCTTCGTTGGTGCAACGGACTTTATGAAAACGAAAGAGAGGACGTGTATTCCGAATGCTGAAGATTTATTTCAGAGGAGATTTCCTTCAGAAGGTAAGTAATCCAAATTTTGTATTTTACTTTCATACAAGCAATAAAGTGAGTTTGGAATTGGCCTTATTGCTATAATAGTATGGTCTTCTCCGACAATTCCTAAAAAATTCATGTCACGATTAAACTAGAATTGCTTTTTCTTCAAAATGTGCAAAGCCACAAAGGGCCCCACTCAGCTGCAAGGTGTAACCTAAACTTTTTTTCAGATATATTCAAGTATTTCTATGGTCGTATTTGCGGTTGCGCCCACATGTTGGAATTATCCAATTACTAATTCTTCATCGTCTATTTGATTTATCAACAAAATGTAATGGTTCTTCAACAAAAAGAAAAAAAGATTTTCCGATGACCACAGACTCAGATTCTGTAAATTTGCGTATCTACATAGAAAGATAAAACCAAACCTCATCTGAGAAGAAAACTGTTTTAAGGATGTCCTCATAGTTTAGGTTATTTTGAAATTATTGCCAAAATTCCACTCATCCTGGATAATCTACTGGAAAAAGCTCATGCAGAATTGCAGATTGTGTGCATGATAATGTAAGATTTTCTTTAGAATAAGTTGATGTGTGACTTACGACAAAGTTTCCTGTTTAGCTATTACTGGAAATGGATAACATGTTGAATGGCTTTGATGTCTTCAGCTGTACGTTTAGATTGGCGTTTATTTCTAGTTTTTCGCACCATACTACCAGTCTCTCTGAACAGTTGCAAAGAATTTCTCAAAGCAGTGTAAAGGGCGTTATATTCAAACACTAATTTAGTATATTCACGTTTACAGACATTGAAAAATCACATTCATTCTGCAGTAAGTGGCATTTTCAACACGTTGTACGGGAATATTCTTGCACATTCCTTTTGCCACATGCCAGCACTTGAGATCTTGAAATATCTTTCAGTATCTCTAACAAAACTGAGCAACTATAATAAGAAACAAAATAAAGAAAATAAATGACGCTATCATTTGAGCTGATAAATCCAACTTTCGATAGGCTTTAACACTTGCTAGCTAACTGTGGAATCTTACTCCATTCTTCCTCCTCTTTCCATAGCGCCTCGTTAATATTCACATTGGGAGATTGACTTGGCCAATCAAGACGTGTTATCTGATGTCGCCGAATCCACTGTTGAACTTCACGCGAATGATATCTAGGGACTTTATCTTCCTGATAAATAAACCCGCACTCTAAGAAACTACGAGCATTACTGTTTCTAATATTTCTAGATATTTCTGTTGATCCATTAATCCTTTCATATGGTGGAGAGGCTTTATACCACTGGCAGAGAAGCAGCCCCACACAAGACATGATCCACCAGTATGTATAGCATGTACTTGGAGTCAAACCTTCTACATTTTAGTCGTCAAATCCAGATCGCACAGAATTCAAACTTTGCTATTTTCGGGAGAAATAAAAGGTTTTTTGACAGAACGCCTGCATGGAGTGCCATGCAGATAGGTTCTTCCCTGCAACGATAACCTTTTGCTGATTTACGCTTAAAATTGCAGCCCCAAGTGATCTGCCCATATTTAGCAGCATATACTTTTCACTATCACTTGAGTAACCTAAGAAACAAATTATAACAAACGAAAATTTGTAGCAACTAGCACCAATACTAAGCACGCTTATAAACCAATCACTGCAGAAAGGCACATATCCAGACTATCTGAAAACAACAATAATAATACCTATCCACAAGAAATATGACCAAAATAACCCAGAAAATTATAGACCGATCACCTTATTATCAACTATAAGTAAAATACTAGAAAAGACCATTCAATTGTCAATTGTCAATTGTCAAGAATAACGACGCACACACAAAAGAACGACATTATAAATTACAGCCAATATGCCTTTCAAGCAAAAACAAGTACGATGTCAGCGGCTTATGGCTTGACAAATGACATCAAAAAAGAACTTGATCACAAAAAAAAGGTAATAGTAATATTTATAGATATGCGAAAAGTGTTTGATACGATATCAAAAGGTAAACTCATAGAAAAACTTGAAAGCTATGGATTCAAAGGCAAGGAACTACATATAATAAAATCCTATATCTCCAACAGGAAACCAATAACAAAAATAAACAACGTTTTAAGTGAACCAAGTTATGCCGAATACGGACTACCACAAGGTGGAAATCTACCCCCCATTCTATATACACTCTACGTAAACGACTTTACTCCGGACAACATATCAAACCCATGGAGGAAAAAATAAAAGAAGCCATGAAACGACTGGAAGAGTGGTGTTTTAATAACCTTCTTACCATCAACGAAACAAAAACGGCATACATGGTATACAACCCTACGAGAGAGAAAAGCAAGAAGTAAAAATTGAACTGAAAGAACAAAAACTAAAAGAGATCAAAGAAACAATCTATCTGGGACTGCATCTACAAAATACAATGAAATGGGACAAACATATACAACACGTAATCAAACAAAACACCAAAACAATCGCAGCGTTATACAAAATAAAAAATATAATACCTTGTGCATATAAAAAACCAATTTACGATGCACTTTTTACTGCAACAAACAGTAATTTAATAAACATACGGGAAAACACAACAGCGAAAAATATATCCAAAATACAACGACAACAAAACAAAATACTAAAAATAGCATACAAAATGCATTTACAGAACACCAACAAAACGCATCTACAAGAAAACACAAAAACTAAATATACAGAAATTAATAGAACTACATAACATACTGCTTCTACATAAAATAGAAAATAAGAAAATAAAATTAAAAATAAAACTCCAGACAAACAGACAAATACACGACTACACAACGCGAAGAGTATCACACTTGCGAACCGAAAAATATAAACACCAAAAATATAGCCAAACACTGACCACTAAATCAATAGAAATTTACAACAAAATTCCAAAAAATATAAAACAATTACCATACCACATTTTTAAGACCAAAATAAAACATATGCTAAGAAAGGAAAATTGAATTAAATATATACAAAAAACAATACACAAGCAAGACTCGACGACTGAAGGAAAAATCCAAGAGCCCCTCAATACCATTAGCCCGGGATAGCAGTTCTCGAGGTGAAGCAGAGGGATGCAACAGCAACAGATATTAATGTTTCCTATATGTTTAATTTAATATGTTGTAATTTATATGTATCTGTTGTTATTAAAAAAAATTAAAAAAAATTAAAAAAAAAAAAACTAGGACAACATTAATAACATCACACACAAATTTCTGTAAAATCTCACAAAACAATAATCACTACACCCCAAGAGCTAAGTTGGGGTTTTGGGATCAATTAAATTGTTATAAAGGGAATTGTATAAAAAATATTGAAAAGCAATTGCTGAATCATTCAAAAATATAATTTAAGGTTTGCTGAACACGTAGTAGTAACCTTAGTGACCATTTACTAGACACGAACATAGACAAAAGTAGGCAGCCGTTTGTTTGAATCTCCTTGATGAATTCGATGAGATGGTTCATTACAAGAAACTGAATAGATTTTTACTAATTACTACTAGCTTTAGAGTTTGGATAATCTACGGCTAGAGCAACCCTTTTCAGTCACTCTACGGAAAGTAGTCTGAGCCCTTCAGATCCAGCAATCTTAATGGGTAACTAAAATCCTCTACTCAAAAGTTTTGAGTAAGCACCGCACCATGCCGTCACTTTATCTGGATTGAGTGGTATCTGGTGGAGAATACGCAGAATGCTGGTTGGCCAAAACCAGGCATTTAGTTTAGTAGAATTTTCGGAGAAGTAGATATTAATGTTATCCAGGCGAAACCCGGAAAAACTAATCGGTAATAGTTATACAGACCGTAAAAGCCTACGCAGTGTTAGTTGATTGTCTTTGCTTTGAAGGCAGATAGTGGAAGTGTCATTAACATACCACACTTATGAAATCTTAGCTACAATGGGAAAATAGTGGATAGCTATAACAACTTCATAGATTTGTTGACATAGGGTTGTAGATTAGATTGGATTAGGGGTTTAGGGGTGGCACCACGGGCCTCATTCACCGCGATCTTCCAGATCTATTGTGATCCACATTAATCCTAGAAGGCGCCCGCTAATTTTGTTCTCTTTATGAGGCTTAGCGTCCTTGAGAGCGGCTCCTTAGGATAGCTATGTGCTGTCGGATTCTCTGTGCCCAGCATTGGAAACCTTGTCCTTGCGAGGCTTTCGCAATGGCACTGCACATAGACTGGGGCTTCTTCCTCCTCCTTGCAGGTGGTATCTTCCACTAGGCCTATGTTGTATATATGCCTATTTAGTCTGTCTTTACCCAGCAGGTCTCCAGTAAATTCAAGTTTCTGTTCTTTTAGGAACTGTTTTGCCTGTCTTTGCACTGGTGCTCTTTGCACTCTTTGCTCTTCTGTGGACCTGTTATGTATCCAATCGTTGATGGACTTTCTGATTTGTGGTTTGGTGGTGCCCAAGGGTGGGCCGCACCCGACGCATTTTCTTGAGGCGGCTGTGGGTTTTACTTTAATCAAATTTCATCAACAAGATTTCATGTGCCACAAAGAAATTTAAGCTCTTGAATGATGCAGTGTCGTCGTGGATTTTGAGAATTTGCAAATTAATTAGAAAATATATTTTTACATCATGCTACATTTATTAACGTTTAGAGTGTACAAAATTCCACTTGTATTTTTATCTTGTAAAAATAAATCATCTCGTCGGGACCACCATTTGTATGTAAACTCGTCGTTGCGATCGAGTTGATTTTAGCACCTATTTTTAATACAGCATCCTCTAATAATGTCAACGCTCACGTTCGAATTTTAATAAACCCACATGTAATCCAACACCTCGTTTAAAATTAATCCCCGGAAAAAACTAATCATCTAATAAGTACGACAATTAGAGAAAACATCCTGTTATATCATTAATAACACATTAATATTTATTATATGTTTACATATTCCTCGAATATCATTTAACCCGATGCTCGATGCCCGATGAAATCGAAAAACAAAATCGTACGCAAGCATTTCGTTCTAAGCCGACGCCCAGAACGTTTAAGTTCGTAACCGTTTTCCGCGATTTGACATATTTATGGGTGGATCTCGTATCAAAAGGCTTCCAGAGGCAATCTTTTGATGTCTCTTGAACGACTGTAAATTAACGATTATAACGAACATGTATAAGGTACGGCTGATTCTATTCTGAATTCCCGACGCTCCACTTTCGAATTGCTTCGTATTTAAGTGTTGCGTTCTTCTTATTGTTAGTTTCTCAGCGGCGTGCCGATTTTAGCATTCATTTGCAGTTGGCAGAACGTTTATCGTTGTGATTTGTGTGCTGAATTTATTGGTAACAACATTTATTGCAGTTGCAAGTGCATTCATGTGCTCGCTAATATGATTCTATTCACAAAGGTAGTTGTTGCGATTGTGGTTACTCCTTTATAATTTATTACATCTGTCCATTCGACAACGAAGATGACAACATTTTTTGATTAATCTGTGGCTTCTGCAAATGAGTACAAAACATTTCAAAAACTTATTGATCAACATAAATTGTTGGGTTTGAGATGGAGGGTCTTGGCAAATTCCGCCCCAGTAGAAGTTGAGGAGTCCAGTGTAAAGCCAGAATAACTCTCTTAGTTAGTATGTGAGAATGCTCTAGACGATGTGAAGATTTCTTCCCCCAATTTTCTAGTTGTGCTAGGTTCATTTTGCATTGTTCCAGAAATTCGGATAATAAATTTTGAAACAATATAGAACAAACCTGAAATAAGTTTTTAAATGTTGAGAATTAACTATAAATAAGGTCACCTAGATCAAATTATGGGTTGTATTTTTTTTTTCATTAAATTTTAAAACTTTGGAGCAATATAGAAGAAATCTAGAACAATCTAGAAGAACAATCTGGAACAAACTCTTAGGGAGCCTCGCTCAGCAGGTACCACGTACTAAGCTAAAAATACAGCAAATAATCATCTACCTTGCTGGATGTCCATGGTTCTTGGTAGCTAACAGGGCAGGGTATTCTTTAGGGAAACTACTCGGTACGCACAACTAACTATATATTTATTCTACGTTATCACTACATAGGCGCGGTGGAACGTCCTTCCTTCACTCTAATCATCTGACACCCGTCGACGTTCCCAATATCCCCATCCACTCATAATACATAAAAATTCCGACTCATGTCCGGCCGATTGACCCACGATTAGGGACACATCGACGAAAGTCGAGATTCCTTAATAACTATAACTTATACTACCACCAGAGGTTTACTCAACATCCGGTATAGTCCATGAAGTTCATATGGATACATGAATGAATTCCAAAACAGAGGGGCTCAGCAAAATTTGTTTTTTCTCAATAATTTCACGAACTACATCTAGCAGAAGTCTAAAAGATTGGAACAGTGCGGAGCAGTGTTACAAAATTTTGTGCAGTATAGAAGATAGAAGAAGTTTTCGAATTTTTCAAAAGAATTGGAAGAGATACTAACTTCACGCAGACTTTAGCGGATTATTAACTATGTAACTCTGTTTTCTGGGTAGAACGTATAAAAAGCTAAAATTTTTGATATATGTGGCAACATTGACATAATATGTGACACATTGACTGGTTCCCGACTGTGAGAGGAAATCTTTACAAACTACGACTACCTAAAGATTCTAGGGCAGTTCTCGTCCTCGATAATTTCCTATTTCACATTCAGAATCTGAATTTGTGGCATATGACCATATCGTCTTACCAATATCACGTCATTGAATGCAATCAACAGTCCAAGAGCCTACACACTGAATACAGAGAATTTTTGTATGGAACTTCAGAAAGAAGTGTGAATATCGGAAGCAAATAGACGTCCAAAACAAAATCCCAGAATTTTGATGGCAAGAGTAACAAGAAAACATTTTAGCTACAGCCACTAACTAAGTTTGCCCTGAATGGAAAACCATTTAGGTACCTGGAGTAAATATGGTTAAAAAACTATCCTGTGTTAGACCTCGTTATGATCTATTTCATGACTAAGCTGATCTGGTTTGAATCCAGTTTAGACATTGTTTGCGCATGTTTAGACATCGTATGAAGCAGGTTAGCTTTTTACTAGCCCACGTCTAAGCTAATTGAATCTTGGTCTAGACAAGGATGTGTGCGTAGTCTAAACCGGGTCTATGCCACCTCAGATTACGTTTGAATCAGATGTAAACCAGC
The DNA here is from genome assembly GCA_004785975.1 of Popillia japonica. Classification (NCBI taxonomy): domain Eukaryota; kingdom Metazoa; phylum Arthropoda; class Insecta; order Coleoptera; family Scarabaeidae; genus Popillia; species Popillia japonica. The sequence continues at coordinate 14,186 of SMLS01060227.1, forward strand.
CCCTAACCTGTCATAATTTCAGAGGTATTCACAAAAATTTTAATAGAGCAAAATTTAGAGGAAGCTATAACGCAAAATCTGTCAAATTTAATGCCCAAGAGGCTAACCTGAGAAATTTGTTGAATTCTTTTAAGTTGAATATTTTATATTCATGGGGACTAGTTTTAGTATTAATAAGAATCTAAAGGCAGTTTTCCAAAATTTTGCAAACTCGAAAAAAATGAGGTGCCATTTGTACCAAATACCATGCCTTCAAATACTTTCCTGATTAGAGTAGGCTGTTTTTTAAGTATTTTTTTAGTAAGATTGGTGACACTGCAATACTTTTAAATTTTAAATAGCTTCCATCAAATTGTGACAGTTGTTAATAACATATCTAAATTAGAAAAGTTTACACTCGATTGTATTATTTTATTATTATGTTTTGTTATCACAAAAAGTTTATAATCGAAACTTTAGAACTGGTCGAAAATTAGATAATGGAGAATGGGTTTATTCCATTAATCAGTGCTTGCAGGATTTCCGACAACAATTTCCTAATATGCTAATTACTCATGCACAGCTGCTAAGTCATGTTCATGCTTGTATTGATAAATTTCGTGAAACAGGGCCAATAACTCGTAAACCTGGCGGTGGAGCACCTAAAAAATGAACGGCAGATTGCATAGAGGATATTCAACGTCGAAAGGACAACTCACCTAAAAAATCAATAGCAAAGCTTTCGCAAGAAGTGCAGTTATCAGTGGGAACATGCCATACCGTTTTAAAAAAGGACTTAAAATTGTTTCCGTATAAAATTCAGGCAGTTTTTGAACTCACGCAGATAGATTTTGGTACGAGACACAGTACTGTCAATGGTTTTTAGATAATAGAAATAATGACAACATTCTTGACAAATGCTTTTTTTTCCGATGAGGCTTGGTTCCATCTTTCTGGCTATTTAAATAAACAAAATATGAGAATGTGGTCAGCATAAAATCATCACGAGTTTATAGAAACTCAATTACATCCACAAAAAATAGGCGTCTGGCTAGCAGTTTCAAGGAGACGTATTATTGGGCCCATATTTTTTAACCAAACCGTAACTGCTGAAATGTACCGAAATGAATTATTACAACCATTCATTAATGAACTTCATGATGATGTACTTACAGAAGAATTTTTTCAGCAAGATAATGCACCGGCACACAAGTCTCGAGACACAATAACTTTTTTGCAACAATTTTTTGATGACAGAATTATGAGTTTTCCCCCAAGATCTCCGGATTTGACAATTTTGGATTATTTTATTTTTCCATATTTAAAGAATACCATTTTCAAAACCAGACATCACACAATTGCAGAGCTTTGCAATGCTATTAGGGATTCCTGCGCTGACATAACCCCACAACTTCTGGTAAATGGGTTTGAGAACATGAAGCGTAGAGTTCGACTTTGTCTTCAACATAATGGATTGGACACTTTCAGCATTACCTTTTTGTAATATTCACTTTTAAATTTAATTAATAAATAAAATATTTTTTCTAAAGTTCAATTTTTAATTTTTGTACATATTTTGGTGACATACAAACTGTCAAAGTGATTAAAATTTAAAAGTATTGCAGTGTCGCCAATCTTACTAAAAAAAATACTTAAAAAACAGCCTACTCTAATCAGGAAAGTATTTGAAGGCATGGTATGTTCTCACCACCCAGTTCTATCTGTAAGGATATTACTAAAATAGATTTCAGTAAGTAGCTTTACCTGTTATCCTAAATCCATAGACAGACCGTATAACATTAAAAAGGTAAATAAGCATCAAAATAATCTCTATCCAGCATGGTCCACCGAAACTATTAGGTATTAATATCACTTCGTGAGATATTCCGTAATCTATTTAAACTTACCAAGGATCCAGACCTACTGAGCAAGACCACGAACCAACACTGTCCAAGCCAAAACTGGGCTTCAGGTGGTGACACCGAAAAACATTGAAAGAGGTTACAAAATCGTTTTGGCAAACTGCAAAGCGAAGTGGAACGAGATAGCGGACAACCTTAAGATATCAAAAGAACGTGTTCATTTTATTTTTCTTATTGCACATTTACCCATGAGAAAAATGTTTTCGAAATGGGGTGTGGATGATTCAGAGAGCTGTTTGTTGCTGTTTAGCTGCAGCTGTTAGGGATTTTTGATGCGGTATGTGTTCAAGGATCAAACATGGCTCAATCACTTCACTACAAAGCCCAAATGATGGTCATCTAAATGGACAAGAGCTGGCAATCCTCGGCCAAAAGCGCAACAATCAGTTGGTAGGGTTTGGCAATTATTTTTTAAATACTTACAACATTGTATGTAAGTATGAAGACATGAATCTACATGAAATCTTTTTCTCTCCCAGAAGATGAAATTAACATAGCAATATTAGAGAATTGAAGAACCAATTCACATCTGAGCATGATGAAATATCCTTCTTTATTGCTGTGTTATGTAACTTTGCCCAAGTTTGTGAGTTAACAATCCACTTGCCAATTTATCCTAAAATTAAACATGGAATGAATTGGCTTTTCAACTTCGGTTTAAGGAGAAGCGAGTTATCGCCTTCTTGCAATTTGGTTTTAATGGAATTGATGTTGAGATATTAGCAAAAATATTTCTGTATTCCCAGAATTACTGTTTTAACAGCACGCTCAGCAGTATATGTCTTACAACGCTTCTATTCTCTTGTATATCATGCAGCAGCAGGTGTGACTCAAGGCTCCAATCTAATGCTGATATTATTTTAAATCCATAAAATCCACTGATGGTTGCATATTCTCTTACAACAAAGTTGTAACTTTGATTTTGTCACCAAACATCACTCAACTTTTAGGTAAGTGTATCGATGTCAACTACTAATCTGCATTTAACAGTTCTGACAAGGAACAGTGCACTAACAACTGTATGTTAATTACGCACCTAAAAGTTTTCACAAAATACTACGGTTAAATGGTCTGCTTTAAATTCAATATGAAATAACTGTGCTACTTTATTTTCTTCTTAGTAACAAACAAAAAAAAAAACGTGAAAATTAGGGACGGAAATAATATGCACGATGATGTTTATAAATACACGCATTTAAGTATTCGATGGGTGGAGATAGTCGAAGTAATTTATTTTCGGATAGAGCGATATATTAATCTGTGTTTGGACAGGAGTGTCATGTAGCGGCAATTAGTCGGTTGAAAATCCTTCAGCGGAGCAACTTACGCCGTTTAAAATGCACTGAACGGTAATTATTCCGAACGGAAGGGTCGTTTTAACCACGCCGAAAAATAGAATTGAGACAATAAATGTCTACAATGTAATTCTCGTATATTGCCTTAAAGATAATTTACAAAAATATTATGTTAGGTAACAGAAAATCTAAATAACGAAACGAGTAACAGATGTGCCTTCCTCAAAAGAATTTATTCATTTTAAGCAATTAATTTCATCTTTCAGCCAAGCTAGTCTGTCTCTTGATGTATTGGGTAATAATTCTAATAAAATGGCAAAATATTTAAATCGTAGAATCATTTTTTCTGTAAGAATGCTCCAATAAAACTGTCAGCGTAATATATCAACGCCCTGACGGTTTTATGTATGTATCGCGTATCAAAAGATTTTTATTCTTTTGATGTTATAAGCGCTTTTAAATTTAACATTTTACAAATTTAACTATTTCGATATTAATTTAATTTAATGCTTAAGCGGAGGCTGCTCTTCAAATGTGACTGGTATTTATAATAGAATGTATTCGCTGATCTAAACAAAATTAGGATTCAGCAATCATGAAACGATCAACGATGTATTTAATGGAATGCAAAATGTGTAACTAAATTTTCCTGCAAATAAAATGCAACCAAAATTACTTAAAATAAAAATTCACCCCACCAATGATATTCTTATGGATAACCAATGCAGTCGAGATATGATAAGAAAACATTAAGTCATCGTTAGTTCGGGAGTTTGGAAGGAAAGTCGTTTACTTAAAATTCACAAACATGGCAAGTGCGCGAAGCCAATTATGTATGTACATATGTTGGCGATTGATGCACAGACTTCTAAGGTTTCCACATGGTTGACCACTTAAGGACGTCTTGATTCAAAACAATTTGAATCAGCCAATTTGAATCAGCAAAATAGGTAGTTCTTCCCAAAAGCTAAAAGGGAGGACAATATCCAAGACCAATATCAATTGTTTCCCAATAATGAAATATTTGAGATAAAATGTCCAAACGAGCAAATGTGCCAAAAATCATTGATTCTTTTATATTCTTTTATAATATAGAACAACTTCTACGTTCTCAGTATCTTATATGTCGCGAAATAACGAACGGTTTTTAAGGATAAACCAGATGCAGCAAAAGGAGACCCGCCGCAGCAAATTACAATAGACTAATATACAAGGTGGCGCAAAAGTAATGTCATAGTGTGAATTGGCTGCCATTTTTGCAGATGGCGTTAAATATCACTGTGCGTTCACATGTCTTATGTAGATAATATCGAGAATTACTTAACATACCATGGAGAGGTACACAGCTCAAGGACATGGAATTATTGCTGCTGCTTATTTGACAAATTATCAGTCTGTTGTTTTAACGCAGGATAAATTCTGTCGTCATATATTTCATGTGCTCGAACAATTAAGCGTTTGGCTGAGCGTTTCCTGCAAATTGGATCTACTACAGGTGTCGCAAGAAATAGCCGGCCTCGTAGTGTTCGTTCGAATAAAAATACCGCTGATGTTGCTGACGACGTCATGGGGAATCCACAAACATCAACGAGACGACGATGTACAAAACTAGGCATCAGCAGATGTTCGTTGCAACGAAATAGTTGAAAATGTTCTCCTACTAAGTGCAAACTGTTCATGAATTGCTGCCTTCTGACTTGAACTTGGTGCAAGAAGAAGATGATTTCGTATCGAAAATCATAATGAGCGATGAAGACCCATTTCCATTTAAGTGGTTATGTTAACAAACAAAATTTGCGTTTCTGTGGCACAGAGAATCCACATAAAATTCAAGGAGAGCCATTGCATCCCTTCAAAGTGAGTGTTTGGTGCGGTATTTGCAGTGAAAAAGTGATTTGCCCTTATTCTTTTAAAGACGCCGATGGCACCACCGTAACCGTAAATGATTAGCGTTCCAGATGCCAAACCATTTTTTTTTCGCAACAGTTCCTGCATTGGGCCTCTGTTATTGTTGGTTTCAACAGGACGGAGGAACCGTTCACACGACTCGGGAAACTATAGAGATTTTGAGACGCCAATTTCCAGTTTCTTCCGTGGAGAGTTGAACTGGCCGTCCAAATCGTCAGATCTAACACGACCAGACTTCTTCCTTTGGGTCTTTTCAAAATCTCGCGTTTACCACAACAAACTACGAACCTTGCAAGTTGAAAGCTAACATTCAAGAAGAAATCGCCAATTTGGAACCAGATGCTTTGCTAGCAACAACTCAAACTCAAAGACTCAACTCGGGAGGTGGCCATTTGGGCGATATAATTGTTCCAATTTATGACATTACTTTTGCGCCACTTTGTGTAATAAGCACTCTGATATCTTCAAAATCAGCGTATGGCTATAAAGGAGCTCTCGTAGGTATATGCAGTACTGAAATCACCATTACACTGAAGCTTCGAAAAGTGTAGATTAGGGCTGGGCGGACAATCAAACTGGCTTTTAGAAAAGTATACAGCCTCACATCAAAGACATGGAACCAGAGATTATTTCGATAAATTTTCCTTCACAAGAACACCATCAATTGAGATGAAAGGAATTGTGCAAGTAACTCTAGATGCATTGTGGAAACATCTTTTAAGCACTTTAAGAAATATTGGACGCCAATATATCCTAAAAAATTGTCTAAACTCTTAGAGTAAAAGTGGATGGTTTCCGCCAAAGATTGGCTTCTTACTGTGGCAATAGCTTAGTTGCAATAAACTGGATGGATTGAAGGTGCTAACATGGGAAAATTTGACAATCAATTAATGTTTTAAAGCAATTCGAGAATGCGAAGACAGTGACATCAGATCTGTTCTTATGCCATATTTTATCCAGCAATTGGAGGAATATATTGGAGAAACATCAATAAAGACATTGTACTTAAGCAATTATTTCCCTCCTTATTGAGCATGTGTTCGAATGAATTTGAAGCTAGACAACGCAGAATTCTGTAAGTATACCAAGACAACTATTTGCCAGTGGTCAAAATTGTTTAGACATGGTCAAGAATCACTGGATGATGATCCCCGTCCAGGGCGCCCTGTTGAAATGATCACTTCAGATGTTGTTGAAAAAACCAAGTGTTTAGTACTGGAGGATGTAAGACTAAAGAAGCGACAATTAGCTGCTTTACTAGAAGTTTCAGAAACCACAGTTTTCAGAATTTTACACGATTACCTTGGAATGACAAGGGTTAGTGCAAGATGGGTACCGCGAATGCTTTCACCATTCCAAATGCGTGTCTGGGTTAAGAGCTATGAACAATTCTAGGCATGCTGAGGAGATGAGCCAGATTTACTTATCAATCGACTTATCACTGGAGATGAAACCTGGATGCATCGTTATGACTCTCAATCGAAAGAAGATCGATGCAGTGGCATGTTAAGGGCTCCATCCCTCCCAAGAAGTTTAAAGTCACCCCTTCTGCAGGAAAAATAATGGCGACATATTTTTTGGGACTGTCAAGGAATTTAATTGATTATATGAGTAAGGGTAGTACGATAACGGGGGAGTATTATGGAAACCTGATCCATCACCTTAGAGATGCTATTAAAGTGAAGAGACGCGGAAAACTGACGCAAGCTGTTTTGTTGCTCCACGACAATGCACCAGTGCACAAGTCTAGACTTTTAAAAGCTGCTGTAGCTGATTGTGGCTTCGAAGAAATTGCACATCCGCCTTATAGTCCAGACTTAGCACCCAATGGCTATTTTTTGTTTCCGAATATCCAAAAACCACTAAGAGGGATAAAATTTAGGGACAATGACGAAGTTCTAGTAGCAGTTGAGGGCAATTTTTATATTGGATTAAAGATGCTATCGAAACGGCGCTATACCTGTATAATTGAAACATACAATTTTATTTTTGCTCTAGTCTTTTGTTTTCATTCCTTGTCCGCGAACCCTCGTATTATGCCTTAACGAGTAATTTATCTATATGGCTACGTGTTTCTGAAAGACACATTTGATTATAGTCACCTATTGCTTCCCAACTGCCAGCTTTACGTTAAGAGATTGAATCATTTATGGGCACACATAATAAATGCGTTTTACTTCTTTCTATGCACTAATCAATCATGATTGTAGTTACCTTTTCCGGGTGGGTAGGTACCAAACCATTATTTAACGTAAGTGTGCCAATTAGATTCAATACGACATGCTGCTTAGCATTTGCATCAAACAGATAAACCTCATGCGTTTCAAAAACATATCACATCTATTTAAATCTCCTGAATTTACCGTCAAACATTCTTCCGCTGGAAATTTCTCTAAGAAACTCTAATCGTGCATCGCTATCTTAACGACTCACTTTGAGACCATCGATCTGACAAAACCTTCCCGAAATAAAAATTCCCGCAGACAAATTTGAAGATTCTTCAGATTACAAGCGTCGCTCGGTATCCAGACGCATCGGTTGGCCTCTTCAAAGAGCAGGAACGGGAACGCCAAAATGAATGTGCCAGAGTCGTATACGGACCGGGAGACATTTATCAACGCCTAATTGACAGAGAGTGCTGGGAAGACAAAGTGACACTAAACGTTGTCTAATTACCCTTCGTACGTCGCTGGCCCCTCACCTCTCCTCTCGTATCCGTACGACGTTTCGAGCTATTTAAATTCTATTCGCAATGACCCGAGTTCGAATGATGTTCTCGTCCTCTTTTTTAGCACGTTTCAAGTTCCAAATATTTCGATACGGTTAGGCTGGGCATATGTGTGCTTACGTATAGAATACAAAGTTTTTGAATACATCGCATAGGTGTTAGATGATTGTCTCGTGACAATTTGACAAAAGACGAAACATAATTTTGCTAATTCTTCGCTGCATATTTCAATGATAAACTGTTGAAAAACGAGTTCTTTCATTATGGAAATAAGTTTTATTTACGTGTCTACAGCACTATTAAATAAACTCATTATATAAGAGAGAGAAGTAATCAATATCTTATGAGAATCCATCTGCTTTGTATGTCAATCTTTATTACAAAAGCATTACCTAAAGTCCATCAAAAAAAGGATTTTCTATATTTCAGATAAATGAGATAAATGATTAAGTTGCAGACCTCTAAACAACTAATCAACTGGATGGTGCTCCTTCACACTATCTCGATTCAGAAATATATTATTTTAACGAAAAGTGTTCCAAGAGATGATCCTAGGTCAGCCCATCCTAACACTTTTAGATTTCTGCTCTTGGGGTACTTCAATCCTAAGGCATATACCTCACAATTGGATAACATTGAAACTCTAAAGATCCAAATTGCCGGAGAATGAAGCTTGATATCTGCAAAAACATTTGAGCTGTTGAGAGAATAGTTTTATAAGAAAGTTTGGTACTATCAATAAGTTGGACATGAATTTTTTGAGAATTTATGAAGCTGCAGAGCCATCTTGAATGATTATGATGTCCGTTATTTATGAAAAATTATCTTGCAGCTGTATTTCATGTATGGCAACTTCTCGTGGTTTTTTTGCATCGTGTGCATCTACTAAAATTTATGAAATCAATTCCGAATATTAACCATAACTCATTCCAAACCATCCATATCATGATTGACTGATGACGCTGAAGACCAATTATTAGAATGACCAGAGGAACTCAACTACATTGCTAGCCCCAAAAAGAATGCATTCTTTAAGAGCATGGCAAACACTACCAACAGGTAAATTTTTTGGGGCACAGTTTATTACTTGGGGCATTGGTTGTAAATACTCTTTGAGAATTCACAAACATCAACTAGACGACGACGCATACAACTAGGCATCAGCAGATGATCGTTGCAACGAAATAGTTGAAAATGTTCTCCCACAAAGTGCAAACTGTTTACGAATTGCTGCCTTCTGACTTGAACTTGGTGCAAGAAGAGGATGATTTCGTATCACAAATCATAAGGAGCACTGAAGACCCATTTCTACTTAAGTAGTTATGTTAACAAACAAAATTTGCGTTGCTAGGGCACAGAGAATCAACATGAAATGCAAGAAGAGCCATTGCATCTCTTCAAAATGAGTGTTTGGTGTGGTACATGCACTAAAAAAGTGATTGGCTCTTATTTTTTTAAAGACCCGATGGCACCACCATAATCGTAAATGGTGAGCATTGCAGGCAGATGCTAAACAAGTTTTTTTGCCACAGTTCCTGCCTTGGGTCATTGTTGGTTTTAATAGGACGGAGCAAGCGCACACACAACTCGGAAACTATACATAGAGATTTTGAAACACTAATTTCCAAGTTGAGCGATCTCTCGTTTTGGAGATTTGAATTGGCCGTTCAGATCGCCAGGTCTATCAGCACCAAACTTCTTCCTTTGGGGCTATTCAAAATCTCGCGTTTACCACAACAAACCATGAACCTTGCAAGTCTTGAAAACTAACATTGAAGAAGAAATCGCGAATTTGGAGCCAGATGCTTTGCGGGCAACAACGTGGTTTTTTCCATCGTATGCATCTACTAAAATGTACGAAAACAATTCTGAATATTAACCATAAGTTCGAATTGCCGAATGCCGAACCATCCACATCATGATTGACTGATGACACTGAAGACCAATATTATTAGAATGACCTGAGAAGCTCAAATACATTTCTAGACCCGAAAAAAATGCATACTTTAACAGTATGGCAAACACTACCAAGAGGTAAATTTTTTTGGGCACAGTTTATTATTTGGGGCATTGGTTGTAAATGCTCTTTGAGGGTACACTACTGCTGTCACTTGTTTCCTATTTAATACATATCATTGTAAGGTATCTACTTGAAAGACTATTGCCAGAATCTTGCTACACTAAAAGTGACACTAACACAAGATATTAGCGACGGGAAACGGATTAGCTGGTACCTATACTACCCAAGATCTCGAAAAACTGTGACTATTAACAATATTTTACCTAGCACTTAATTTCATTTCAGTGGTAGTGGCTCTTACGAAACTGTTCTGTTGAAAGTCCTGAATGATATTTTGTGGACAACTACTTAACTCCTTACGAGAGCAAAGTAGTTGGCACTGTTAATCAAGAAATTCTCTTAGCAAAATCGGCTAAATAGAAATAAGTATTTGTGACACTGCCATTTCATTATTTAGACACTATTTTTGGAGGCAATTTATTCTGGTTGGGGTTAAAATATCATCTGTAAGTAATTACATGATGGCTTCCGCAGGGACCGGTACTCGGGCCAATCTTATTCACTATTTATAATGCCTTATAATAAGGAATAAATCTAGTGTAAAAAAACACAATAATAATAAATATTGAACAATTTGAATATTGACATACATAAAACGTTATGAAATGTTGCTGCTGGAAGTACGTTTACATACTGATGACCAAATTGGATTACTGGCACCATATCTATCGTTTAGTCTATAACTTACACATAGTCAAAACCTGGCCATCTGTGGCCAATTTTACCTCCTAAACAAGATTTTCTCATAATTTGCAATAAATACACTATTTGTCCAATATGCCGTTTCCCCTAACAGTGCTGGAGAACTTTGACTCACATATTCAGATAACGGTAAAGACAAGGGTTTGAATATATGTACACACAATGCCCATCGTTAATTAAGTTATGGGGACACCAAACTCTTATAGAGTAGAGCTTAAATATATAGAAGTTTGGAAGCGTGAGCTTTGTATCGAAATAAACTGCGAATTATTATTCCCAAAATTAGCACAAGTACTTGTACCCTCCCAAAGGAAGGGGTTACAAAACTATACCAGAAGAAATGCCGACTGCTTCAAAGAAGCTGAGGTGCGTTACTGCTCAAGTCCGGGGAAGGATTGGGTAGGTATATGCCTCAGCCTCCTGAAGTCGAGGAAACCTGCGACAACCCCAAGACGATTTGCCAAGGAGGTTGAGTTTTGTGAAATGATTTACCACAAAGCTTAGTACCAGAAGTGAATGGGGCAAAGACACCGTTTCGAAACTCAATAGTAACGCCATCAAATGGTACATGATGGTTCCAAAACGGCAGAAGGAACTGGAATATCTTCCAGGTGGAAATGCACGCAATTGACAGATCCATCCAATTCAACATCGTTAGAAGCTGCGAAAAGCAGTCAAGTTAGTCAAGAAACCATCAGTGTGATGAACTCCAATATTATCAACTTCAAAATGGTTTTGAAGTGTCTAGACAATCTAAACGAGCTAGGCAAAAGTAAGAAAGTAACCCTATTGTGGGTTCCATTTGTGGGGCCTGAATCTTTTTGCGGGATAAGTAACAGTTTATCACTGGAGAAGTTTAAATTGTGCAGTAGAGTAGAGAAACCACAAATACTGGGAAAGACCAGCTAAAACTCTTCTGGGAACATACAACCAAAAGAGACCCTCAGAAAGCATTAAGCTCAAAACTAATATTCATATATGACAGGCAATTGTAAACTGATGGATTCCGAATGCAGATTTCGTGGGAAAGAAGATGAAACATTCATTCATCTACTCTCAAACTGCTCTGTACTGTGTAACTCAAGGGCCTTGCACCTAAGAGCACACGAAATTAAAGAAGGAAAACTACCAAATCTAGAGCCTCGCCACATCTTGTACTTTCTAAAAGGAATCGAACTAGTTGGCCACTAGTAAATACAGCGATAATGAGGTGCACAATAGATTTTTTAAGGCAATGTCGTAATTTATTGTGTCAAAGACTTTGCTGAAATGAAATGTTATGTGAATGGTGATTAGGTTCCTATTCTGAGGCTAAGAATCACTTTCATAATTTCGGCAAGATCAACTGAAAAGTTTGGAGCACTTCTAAAATAGGCTTCATTGATATTTGTACTGTTTAGGAAGCGGCAACGGAAAGTTTTATTCGCATGGTCGTTGCCCATTTCGACAAATGACTAAGGTCTTGCTAACTGCACCACCTTTTGCGATTCTATCCAACAGGATAGATTTGTTTTAACAGATTTGTCAAGTCATAGGCAGAAAAATTGGTGGTCCATTCTAATGAAGCTGCATTTACCTTCATTTTACAAGAGGCAAGCTTCTTAATCACCTCATGGCCATTTATTTTGGTTGTCTAACTGTTCTTGTCATATGGGTGTTAAATGCGCAATAGCAATTAAAATTATGACGATTGAAGTGGTCCCTCACCTTGTGGAGTAGCCTCTTCTATAACCAAATATCACTGAAGAAACTTAATTTTAATTGCTACTTTTTAGTGCCTATTGGCACATTAGCTCTGAATTAAAATCGCTTTGCTCTCGCGGCATAAGTAGAATTGTCTTCTCTTTAATACGACGAAATTGACCACAATAGAACAGAATTGAATTTCTGTTACGTCAAGACTATGTATAAGTTGCAACAAATCGCAAACATCATCAACAATAGCATCATCAACAATAAATGCACTTCAACTCCTTTTAACACATAACCCGATAGGACGATGTTGCACAGTCATAAACCTTGCAAATAATAACACCTAACTACATAAGTTAAACCAGATAGTTGGAAAGGAAGCGTCCTACTGCAATTTATTAAACTATAAAGCTCGAATTTTACACCAAACAGTTGTTTTTAATTTGCCGTGACGAAATTTACGACCAGCTTGTCAGGTGGGCAGACAAACAGAACACAAATCCTCTACTCTCAACATCAGATATCGTAGGGGCAACAAGGGAAAGCGATCGTGCGACGAAGATGACAGTTTTCAACAGGAGGAAGAAGCCGAGAAGACGCTAATTTGCGTCGCCGGTACGGAATTAGATTTTAAACGACTAACGATCCGAGCGAGCGTTGAAAAATGACGAACGTATGACAAATAAATGAAAAACGAAAGCAAAAAGACAAATCGAGAGGCGACAAACGAAACAACGAGCGTGCACACTACGATCTTTGCGCGGTAATATATTAAGAGACCTTCTAGTATGTCGTCTACCGTACGAATCGCGTATACAGAGGTGATTTTCGTTTGCGACGATTAGAGGCGTATATCTGACATTAATTTAAGTTATAAACGACGTTTAAGAATGCTTTTCGGTACTAAATTAAACATACTGTACGGTATGAGTTTACGGGAACTCTCCGTAGCAGTGTAGGAGATGATAAGCTAGATAATTAGGGATAATTGGGAGAGAAATAATGGTAGTTAAAACGTTCTTGGAACGGATGGAATGGTAGTTAAGTTTACATTCTCGGAGTTCTTTTAATTTCTCAGTGTTTAAATATTTTTACTAGTTTACATTATGCTGGTTAGTCTGATCTGAAATCCTCGCACGACAACTTACTTGAAGTGGGATGGTATCCAATAAATAACGTTAAAATAATATTTAAGTAGAAACTTCTTGTAAGTTATCATTTTGAACAGTGAAAGGAATATAAATGCTCGAAAATAGTACTCAACTTAAACTTTATTACTTCTGAAGATATTTTAGGAAGGTTAGGAGCTATTAATAACAGGCTTAAGCAGAAAGAGTAACACACAAATATGTGTCCATCATGGCTTGGATCACCAATTTTATTGTTAAAAAATAAAGCAACAACAATTATTGAAGCCAAGCATACAAGCAACTTAGACCTTCAGTAGAACGAAGCACTTGCAACAGAAACATGACAAATAATCCAAGACTACTATCTATTATAGTATGAATAGAATTTTAGTAACATTCATCCAGTAATTAAAGTAGAAGAGAACCAACCACTTGGGCTCCTACCCAGAACGAATCCAAATTTATAACCTCAACAGACAACGACATCAACCAAACAACAAATCTGCCTGATGTTACACTTAAACTTCCCTTTGAAGGTCTTTTGTGAGATTAACCAGATTAGAAAACTATGCCGTATTAGCACCTACCCAGAACGAATACGAATATCAAATGAGAAGCGAGGACCTGACGAATATACTAGCTCTAGGGACAGCACTCGCACTAACGCCTTCATTTTGGCGTAATAAGTAAAAAGAAACTGAATAGCTTGTATTCATATTGATTAGAAGAAAAGAACGTAACTGCTATTCGACTAGAAAGATTGAATTCGTACCTATAGTGAGAACAAATTCGAATTGATATAACTTGTTGTCACGACGACATCACAATTCAAACTAAGAAGATTTGGATCCAAGAAACAACGACTAATATTATTAATTAATGACCGCAGGAATGCGCGCCAAATATTTTAGTCAGAAAAACTCGAACATCATAACCTCAATAAAGAATTACTCCACATATATTTTGTCACGATGACTACATGAATACATTTTTAGCAATAAATATGAAATAATTAGACTAAACGAGGTATACGAAGGCTTGAGACTACCACTTCGATACTCATATGGGCGCCAAGCACTCCCAACCATTTGATAGACCCCATACAGAGGGATTTTGGTGTCAGCGAAACTATGCCATTAGAGCACCCACCAGAGCGAATCTGATGTCAAATAAAAAGCGAGAACCTGACGAGCATACGAGCTCTAGGGACAGTACTCCAGCCACCGTATAGCTCGTCTGTCCAATAGTAAGTGAAAACTAACGGGAATGGTATGTATTCATACTGAATCCGACCCGAAAAATTGAATTCTTGCAGTTGGAAGTAATTCGAATTAATAACCGCCAAGAGACGGCAAACACATCGAAGTAATTAGTCGAAATCGGAAAACTTGGTACGAAAAAAACACGAATAACAACATAATAAACCTCACCTTGGACACAAACTTCCTTCAAAAAAATTGGTCGCCATACATTTCGTAACTATAGCAACCAAGAACCTCGTCAAAATCTCCCAATTCCTTCGTTAAAAACTTGTTGAAAAAATTAGAAACGGCGCTCGAAAGAACAACGACCAAATTTAGTAAAATGAATCAGTAGAAGAAACGACACAACTTATCCAACATGAATACATTTTTAGCAATACATATGAAATAATTAGACTAAACGAGGTATACGAAGGCTTGAGACTACCACTTCGATACTCATATGGGCGCCAACCACTTGATAGAGCCCATACAGAGGTATTTTGGTGTCAGCGAAACTATGCCATTAGAGCACCCACCAGAGCGAATCTGATGTCAAATAAAAAGCGAGAACCTGACGAGCATACGAGCTCTAGGGACAGTACTCCAGCCACCGTATCCCTCGTCTGTCCAATAATAAGTGATAACTAATGGAAAGGCATGTATTCATATTGAATCCGACCGGAAAAATTCGAATTGCTAATTTCCACAAGACAGCAAATTTTGTGTAAATCTTGTCACGATAGCAACACAAGTCGAATTAAATAATCGAAATCGGAAAATTTGGGACGAAAAAACAAGGACTAATTAATTACCGCACGAGTATGCGGGAATATAGTAGTTAGAAGAAATACGAACAACATAACCTCAACGGATCGTAATTCACGTATACGCCTGTTCACAACCACGATACAACTCGAACTGAACGACTTCCGGAGATAATTAGAAGACAAATACGTCATTCAAAGACATTAGTGACGTCCGCACACATCCGGTGAATAACATTAGTTACTACCGGAAAACGCCGCTTAATAACCCATAATTAATTAATTAATTATCGCACGAATGTACGGGGAATATTGTAGTTAAAGGAAAAGCGAATATTTTAATTTCAACGGACAGCAATTCGACAGTACCTCTGTCCGCAGTAACGGTTCAATTCGAACTAAGCGATGTACACAGATATCTGTAAACAATGTGCTTAGTTCAAAAATATTAGTGACGTCAGTAAATAAAAATGTCATTAATATTTAGACAATTGTTTACACAAAATGTAAATAAATAAATAAGTATATACAGGATGGTGTCTAAAGGATAGTATACAGGGTGTTTTGCAGAGATTGTTGTATATAGGGTGGTATTGTATACAGGGTAGTATATGTATATATTAGGGATAATTGTCAGTATCTAAATTGTCTTTATTAGACTCCGAATTAATGTTACATTTCTGGCGTCAATAACAGCTTTTATTTTTCCTTTCGCGACAAAATCATCCACAATTATAAAACAGATTGTTTGCAGCCGCTAAACTTTTCATTTATGATTATACGAGCTCTAAAGACCAGCACTCATATGGATCATTTGTTGAACAAATGATTTAAAGGTTTGCATTCATACTGAATAGATTTATGGTCATAGAAATTTCATATCTGTATGTACTACCCTCGAGGTCTAGCACTTCCTTAGTTAAAAATACGTCTCAATTTAAAATCCCGCAAAGAGCAAATGATGTGTTTCTATTATTACCTATTACTAATATTACATGCTAAGGCATGAATTATTATTATTATTATTATTATTACCGGCAAAACACTAACGAGCTGTTACTAAGTAATAATTATAGCAGGCATCTGTCGACAGAACTCTACAGCTTCAAAAATAATATGTTTTGAAACTTCATTATGGACAAAACAGAACCAATTAACGAATCTTACAAAGAAATTATGGCGTTAAAGGGCATTTGTAATCTCAGCAGTGACAGGTTATTAACCTTGCAACTCATACAAAAGCTGGAATACATAGAGTGTATTATACCGTGTGATAGATTACATACATTGTTGTATACAGAGTAGAGTATACACAGTATTGTATACAGTGTGTCCTTGATGTACTTGGGTCAACTTTCTATTTTGTTACAGATTCGCCCCTGACAGACTACAAATCCGACGATGACAGGAAGAAACGTCCAAGAACAGCATTTACAGCAGCTCAAATCAAATCTCTAGAAGCTGAGTTTGAAAGGAATAAATATTTATCGGTTGCCAAGAGGTGTCAACTATCAAAAACTTTAAAATTAACAGAAACGCAGGTACTAATTGCTTTGATTATGTTCTCAACATTATTACGTTAACTTTTCCATGACTGCACAGATTAAAATATGGTTTCAAAATAGACGAACGAAGTGGAAACGAAAATACACAAACGACATTGAAATCCTAGCCCAGCAGTATTACTCTTCCATGGGTATTTTGACGCCGAGGCCGATATTTTTAGGAGATAGGTTGTGGTAATTATTTTAAAAGTTCCCCCATTCTTTTTTTTATCTTAATCAAAATTAATATTTGGAACAGTATCCACCGAATTTAGAATAAGATGTATGACTCTAAATATAATATATAATAATCACAAACATTTTATTGCAGGTTCTTCAATTATCCTGGTCAATCCTCAATGGCAAGCGTACCAACAATGCTGCCATCTATTATGCCGATCCCTACTAGCAGCCAGATTGTGTCACCTCAGCTGCCCTTATCGGCGTCACAAACTTGTAGCACTTATTCCGGATATGTTGACTTAAGGGAACCTCCCCCAGAAACGTCGCCAATTATGCAACTGCAGAATTTTGGACGCAATTTTGATAATTCGTGATTGTTAAGAATTCAAAATCAGTTACCGCCAATGTTTTAGGAGAAACTCATGTAAATAATATAATCTGTATTACTTAAGGTATAAGTATTTAATTATGATATATTGTTTTTTTATTACTTGACTGAATAAAATGAATTGTGATAGAATGAGACAGAGTGTGTTGTTTTAAACATAGTACTTTATTCTGAGAAATATATAAATAACTTGGTTACAAATTAGTTACACTTAAGATAAAGATTGCATATTTAACGTTGAATTATCTAAAGATTCATTATTTGAAACTATCTGAGTATAGAGGTCGTCTTCTTCGTCTAGCATAGCCTGCATGCGTTTCTTATATCTGTAAAATAAACATATACCTCTCATTTTTCACTACAACATATAATGCCAGATTTAAAGCTGTACCGGCAACGGAGAGAGTCTTGCTGAATATTATTAACCGTGAAGCATCTAGGAGGGATCGTTTTTATATTCCCAGAGTCGGTAGTTTTGAATGTTGATGCAATTTTCGGTTACATTGTTTTTTAATCACATATGCCTTGCGTGGCAATTGCAACATTATTAATTTTATTATCTGTCGATTTGTGTCATCGGCGTTGAAGTGAATAAAATCGAATACCAGGCTGTTATAAAATTCCTAACAAAACAAGGAAAACCTCCCAAAATTGTTCTTGAAGACATGTTGGCTGTATACGGGGATGATCGCCCTTCCAAGACAACTATTTGCTAGTGGTCAAAATTCTGAAGACATTGTCGAGAATCACTGGAGGAATGTTTAATACTGGAGGATGCAAAACTAATCAGCTTTACTAGGAATTTTAGAAATCACAGTTTTCATAATTTTACACTATTACCTTGGGATGACAAAGGTTAGTACAAGATGGGTACCGCGAATGCTTTCACCATTCCAAATGCATGTCTGGGTTAAGAGCTATGAACAATTCTTGGCGTGCTGAGGAGATGAGCCAGATTTAATTATCAATCGAGTTGTCATTGGAGATGACACTTGGGTTCATCATTATGGCCCTGAATCGAAACAAGAGTCCTCCCAAGAAGTGTAAAGTCGCCCCTTCTGCAGCAAAAGAAATGGCGACCATTTTTTGCAACTGTCAAGGAATTTATTTGATTATATGAGTAAGGATAGTACGATAACGGGAGAGTATTATGGAAACCTGATCCATCACCTTAGAGATGCTATTAAAGTGAAGAGACGCGGAAAACTGGCGCAAGGTGTCTTGATACTCCACGACAATGCACCAGTGCACAATTTCAGACTTTCAAAAGCTGCTGTAACTGATTGTGGCTTCGAAGAAATTGAACATCCGCCTTATAGTTCAGACTTAGCACCCAGTGACTATTTTTTGTTCCCGAATCTCAAAAAAAAA
>SMLS01060230.1:0-26132 GCA_004785975.1 Popillia japonica
AAAAAAATCGCAAGGGGTAGGTATGGAAAAAATTTCGATTTTTGACAATTTTGGAAGGGTTTTCGACTTTGTTCATAAATAAGATATATGTATAAGTATGTAATTGACCCTGCTGAATACGATAAAAGTGTCAAATTTGGGCTGAAGTATGTCGTTTGTCCAGAAAATGCATAAATATGACAAAAAGTTTTGAAAATCCGATAAAAATCAGCTCCTAGCCGGTATTTAGACATGTTTTGATAAGAAAACCCTTTCCTGACCCAAATCTGACACTTTTCCCATATTAAGCATGCTCAGTTACAGATATATTCAAAATTTTAGCGAAATCGAAGAGGTCGAGATTTTTTGAAAAAAATTCCAAGGTGTAGGTATGGAAAAAATTTCGATTTTTGACAATTTTTGAAGTGTGTTCGATTTT
The DNA here is from genome assembly GCA_004785975.1 of Popillia japonica. Classification (NCBI taxonomy): domain Eukaryota; kingdom Metazoa; phylum Arthropoda; class Insecta; order Coleoptera; family Scarabaeidae; genus Popillia; species Popillia japonica. Next base: position 419 of record SMLS01060230.1, read on the forward strand.
GTTCAAAAATAAGATATATGTATATCTATGTAACTAATCCTACTGAATACGATAAAGGTGTCAAATTTGGGCTAAAGTATGTCGTTTGACCAGAAAATGCATAAATACGAACGAAAGTTTTGAAAATCCTAGAAAAGTCAGCTCCTAGCAGGTATTTAGACATTTTTTGATAAGAAAAACTTTTCCTGTCCCAAATCTGACACTTTTCCCATATTCAGCATGCTTAATTACATATATAATCAAAATTTTAGCGAAATCGGAGGGGTCGAGATTTTTTGAAAAAATCGCAAGGGTATGGAAAAAATTTCGATTTTTGACAATTTTCGAAAGGTGTTCGATGTTGTTCAAATTTTATATACATATGCAATTCACCATGCTGAACACGATAAAAGCGTCAGATTTGGGCTAAAGCGCTTTTTTTGCCAAAAAATATAAATAGCATCTAGAATCTCAAATTATTGAGGTTATTTCCAAAAGATTGTAATATTCTTACTTTTTTTATTAACTTAATTTGCAAAGTTATGGGAAGGGAAGGCTAAAGTGCTGACAGAAATATCATTCGATCAGGGCCAGTCAAGTCAGAATATCAGCTGTGGGAGAAAATGACGCAGGCACAGATTGTTATTATATTTTATTTACACTTTTAAAATAAAAATACATACACATATACCTACATACAATACATATATTACCTTACAACATATTATCACATAAATGTAGTATGTACATAGATACACTAATTTGCGATTAAGACTAGACATTTCACTGTTACCATCAACGGAAATCTCACCCAATTTTAATTTATTTTATCGTCAAATAATGCAATATTAATTATATAATACTTAACCTATAAACAAGTTCAACTTGATGTATTTCCCCTATAAAATGACATCCAACGATAATTTTGACGTTTATAATTTTAAACTGTCAAATTTGACAGATAGGAATATGACAGCTAAAGACGTGTTTAAAATATGACAGCTACGTTTATGATAATCGTCTTTACCATGATTTGCACAAAATTCTTAGATGCTTAAACTATGTATATGAGATCTTAAAAGAATCAATTCAAGATCTGCCGTCTATTTCCATATTATACCCTGAAAAGAAAATATTATTATAGCAAGACCTACATACTTTTAAAGTGACATCTTACCGTCACTTTGCGGCATCGCCCTCCTTATCATAACTATGACGTAGACCAGGAAGATGACACCGATTATCAGAATTAGATTGATGCAAACGAAGACGCCAACATATCTAAAAAATTATAAACAGAATTTTTATCAATAAAAGAACTCCTGCAACACTCTTCAGCTTACGTGTTATGCGTCGCTTTTGAGACCATATCGTCAGACGAAGTGGAATTCTCGCAAATCCGGCTAATCATCGCTACAGTAGTATCCTGACTAATTTCGCAATCAGGGCTTGTAGTCGTTAAGGCTTCACAATCCATACACTGGCAAACATTATCCGCGTCACACATCCCATTCAAGCACCTATCGCTGCAAGCCATTTCTTTAGGCGTCTCTTTAGGCTTATTGACGAACACGCAACTCGAAGTTTTAGGGTTGAATTTATATCCGGACCGGCATCTGCAGACCCCGTTAGCGTCACAACATCCATTCTTGCATTCGCCGCACTTGGACACGCAATCACCTTTACTATCCAATTTGAAACCTTTGTAGCAGACCTTCTCCACCTCGGTCGTATTACTGCCGGGGATTTTGACGCAAACTCTAGGATTCGTCACATCGGGCCGATAACCCAAGTGACAGGTGCAGTGCCCCAGCGCGGAACACCAACCGTTCGGACAATTAGTCCCGACATCATCGCAGCGTAGCACGCATTCGAATCGATGGAACGGATTCACCATGAATTGCTGGTTGTTGCAGGAATGGAGCTCCTCGAAGGCGCAATTATCGATGGTGCAGTCTATCGGGTTCCTAATCCGTTTGCATTCCTTCGTTAGTGTGGGTGTAACGGTCGTAGTGATGTTCTTCGTCGAGCAGAAACAAAAGTCGCAAACCCCATCGACGCATTCCGAATCGCAGCTGGGCGTGCATTTGTTCGTGAATGGATCTTCGAGATGGGCGAGGAGGTCGCATCGGGGCTCGTCGGTTTTGTATCCACCGCAACTGGAAATATCGAATTCAAACAATTATGACGTTTGATTTTGTCGGTACGTCATACCGCTAGCGGTTAACCTTGACATAATCAATTCCAGACTACGTCTAGCCGTATAGGTATTCAATTTTTTTTCAATTCTCACGCTTAAGTTGTAACGTACGCTTAATGTGGTACGATTAATTGGTTCCCATACGTGATTCACTGGCAAATGTTTATTTACAAAAACACAGCGAATCAGTATCGTATAAGATTGGGGGTTTTACCCAAACGTATGGATTTTTTCGGTTGCATCACAAATTGTAATAATATTCTAGATTCGAATTATGTAAGAGAGAATCTGAATAAAATATTTCATTTTACGATACAACGCAATAATGATTTGTGTGGGTGTTAGTCATAGACGTCATGCAGACATCATAACAAACATTAATCTAACCAAATTCGATAATTTTATCAGCTAGCTTGTCTTGAACCCAAAAAATGTTGCCAATAAAGTTTCGAGGAAAGTCACCCTACAGAATGGTGTGACTCAAATTAATTCCAAAATCGATTAAAATATATTTATTCATCTGTAAATAATCTTAACCATACACTCCTTTCGGGTATTAATTAATCGTTTCTTATATTCAAACTTTTCGCAAAACTATTTCAATGTTTCGATGATAAATACATTAGATTAGATTAGTTCACTTCTGTCAAAATTAGAGATCACTTATTTATTTAAAAATTCACCAAGAATCGAACATGCCAACTAGTTCAGTTTAACCAGTGTGAAAAGAGCAGCCAAAATATTAGAACATACAAATGCAGAAATTACGTTAACGGAACGGTCGAATCTAACTGTCAAAATTTACCTGACAGATGCCAAGTTGAACAAGCAAACGTTTCTGACGACCCTCGTATATTATAAAAAGAATTATTTTTCTTAGATGACTCAGCACAACTAGAACTGTCTAAAGAAATATAAAAATCAATTTTGATGATTGTAAATGTCAAAATATTTCTGACAGCTGTCAAATTTTATTTTGATGCGATTTAGTGGACGAAWTTATATATTAAAATRCTTACGACAGCAATCAATTTTAACAGGTGGTTGTCACCTTTTYAACGAGCATAATTGTTACAATATTATACTGTTACATCTGTCAAATAGGAAAAATCGCCTTAAGTCTTCGTATAAGTCATATATCTTTATTTGAAAGCTGTCAAATTATAAAAATACTTACTCTATTATAGTTTTTGGAGAATACGATAAAAATATTTCTGACAGCTGTCAAATTGTAAAGGCAGGTCGTTTTTAAAATTAACGGTTGTAAAATTTTGTAATAGGCAATCATTTTTTAATAACAATTGATGTGAATACTGCCAAAATACAAAAAAAACACTTTTTTGCTATTTTGACAGTTGTATCTGCCAAATTGCAAATAAATAAAAAATAATTATTTTATTGATTTTAACAGACTGATTCAGCACTTGCTGGTTTACCGTTTTGGTGAATTTAACAGTTAAAATATTTTTTACATCTATCAAACTAACAAAACAGATTTTTTTTTAATTGAACTATTGTAACCACTAAAACTAAGTTTCTCTATTTCGAGAGCCTTATCGTGCGATCATATCTGACAGCTGTCTTATCGCAAGGTCAAAAAAAATAGTTAAAATATTTCTGACAGCTGTCAAATTATAAAAACAGCAATTTTTCAGATTTGACAATTGTGAAATGTTGTAATTGATTATTATGTGTGAACATATCGTAATGAATATTGTCAAAATATAAAAGTACATTTTACTATTTTTCCGATAATTCTAATAGCTGTCAAATTATAAAAGCAAGATTTTTTAGATTTAAACATACTTTTGACAGCTGCCAAATTATCAAAATTAATTTGTTTCAAATTAATCTAAACGAATCGCTATTTTTACTGATTTTTCGTTCGATTATGGCAACATTTCTGACAACTGTTATATGATGAAATCGGCCATAGTTGTTGTACTGTTGACAGCTGTCAAATTATTAATATTAAAATATTCCAAATTTATTTAAACAAATTTTGTTTTTTTTTGTTAATTTTCTTGCGGACCAACAGCCAGTTGTGTGAGACATGCAGACATATCTAATTGAAATAAAAGCCTTTCTGAGATTTCTATTATTAGGAGCTGGCTAAAAATCTTCCTCGGTATTTTTCGATTTTTTTTGGGTAATTTTTTTAATAATTTGTCCAAAAGGTTGGTTTACCGTTTTGGTAAATCTAACAGTTAAAATATTTTTGACAACTGTGCAACAAACAAAGTTTGATCATATCTGGCAGCTGTCATATATGAAAATCAAAAAATAGGTAAAATATTTCTGACAGCTGTCAAATTATAAAAATAGCAATTCTACCAAACATAGCGCAGGAGTATGGCCAGTTATGCGAGAATTATGTAAGAGAGAATCTGAATAAAATATTTTATTTTACGATACAACGCAATAATGATTTATGTGCGTGTTAGTAATAGATGTCGTGCAGACATCGTAACAAACATTAATGTAACCAACTTTGATAATGTTATCAGCTACTTCGTCTTAAACCCAAAAAAATGTTGCCAATAAAGTTTTGAGGAAATTTGTCATTGTACAGAATGGTGTGACTCAAATTAATTTCAAAACCGATTAAAATGTATTTAATAGTCTTAATCCTACATTGATTTCTGGTATTAATTAGCTTGTCTGATACTTAAATTTGTCGGAAAACGATTGCAACGCTTCAAACCTCTTTTTATCACCAAAAAGATGCGTAATAATTTCCAATAAAAGATATATTTGCGGCGAGCAGATATAAATTGCTATGACTTAAAGCCACTGATAAAAATAGATTTAGCCTCTTTTGTTTGGTACAAACAAGCTTCTGAAATGGGGAAATTCCGAAGAAGATAACTGTTTATGGACCGGCAGAGCAATTTAAGGTAAATGAGAAAGATATATTTTGGGAACTAACTAGACAAATACGAAACGTGCAAGGACCAACTTTAATTGATCCTTTAGAGATAACAAGTATGTAGATGGACAGAATTTTTGAGGAAGTGTTGCAATATAAGGAAGGAAGCGAGACTGGAATTGATAAAAAAATTACTAAACATTGAAGTGAAAAGTAAAATACAATTACAAGGAAGTGCGAATGGCCATAAATAATCTAAGGAATGGGAAAAAAGCATCTGGAGTCGACAACATCGGAGTTGAAATTAATCCGATAAAAACTTTGATTGTGCTAAATGGAATGACCTATACTTTCGTTCACCCCTAAAATAGTTTTGCTCTAAAAGGAGACGTTGCCAGATTACAGTATTTTTTATATTTATTACAAATCTCCAGCAACCTTTAGAACAACCACCAAACAGATTGTTTTAAAATTTTTTGCAAGAATAAGGCAATAGGATCTGGCAAGAATATCAGTTGCAGTTGCGGTAAAGACCAGACGTGGCAACCGCGCCAATTGCAGCGACAACCCAAAGAGTATGGATGATGTAGCCACTACATCAATAGGATTGCGAAAATGTGAGAGAACCTCATCAAAAATAAAATATATCTTGATTTAATAATTTTTAAATAAGATTATTGTTCCAAATTATTACCACCACAGGATAGTTAAAATTTTAACCCGTTACAAAAGAACTTGTCACCTGTCAAATTAATATTGAAATAATTTAATTAAATTCGTCACAGTTTCTTAACACATTTTGCCTGATTTCTGGTCTTGGCTATTTTATTAAATTAAACACAAATTTAGTTTATTTATAAGATTGTGAAATTCGTGAAACACTTACTCGATTTTATAACAATACTGATACATCTGAGAGTTGACCAATACTGGTAAAAGATACAGGACCAACTTGAAGACACTTATTTCAAACATTTTCGTGCTATTAACTACAATTAAGTCGTCGTAGATACAACTAAAATTGAATACAATAAAATTTTAGCGTGTATCGTCTAATATAATATAAAGCGACAGGAAAAGAAGGGATTTCCAAATCAAAACCGCTTCTTCATTCGATGCGTAAGATCTAACCGCAGACTAGAGATATCTTAACCAGATTATGCGAACTTCTTCGGTATTCGTACATACATACGTAGGGGACTCGCTGTTTGACGTAATTTTCCGGTCGGATTGTTTTGAAGATAATAAATGATGTATAAAAATAATATATTTAATTTGGAATTATTTATATTCCGCAGCTACGACATTGAGTCGCCGAGAACGCCATCTGGATAGCGTAGACGTAACCAGATATACGAATGTAGTCAGTCACCGATAGGTGGCGCTCCGGATAATTGAAATAAACCAGATAGATATTCTTAATTTTAATTATTATTTAATGGAATTAGTTAACATTTAAATAAATTACATTATTACACATCAGAAGATTACGGGAAGTTTCAGAACGAACGAGCTTGAAACCTTAAAAAAATAAGAAAAAACTATTTTAGCGTAACACAATACAGTAAATACTTGCCTTATTGCACATTCATCTCGTGGTAGTTTGCGCCTCATTTTCAAAACGATGCATACTAGCGCGAGCGTACTAATTAATAGAATTGCAATTACAGAAATTAAGATTATAATATACCTAAAAGAAAATTAAGGAGGTATATACATAATTCATTCTATATAACAAATTCCAACCCATTATTAGATGATTTCGTTGTACATCCAGTCTCCTTCTTCAAGACGCAACTCGAGGTCGTAGCGTCCATCGTGTAATTCTCCCAACATCGACAAACACCATCCGTATCGTAACAGCCGTTCTTGCAATCGCCGCAAATTGATACGCATTCGCCACTGCGATTTAATTTAAAACCTTTATGGCAGGTCTTCTCCAAGTTGGTCTGATTATTTTGCGGATTTTTGACGCAAACTCTGGGATTCGCCACATCGGGATGATATCCGAAATGACAATAACAATATCCGGATGGTTGGCAGTCACCGTTTCCGCAAGAATTTTCATCGCAACGTAATAAACATTCATATGGGTGTGACGGATTTACTATGTAATTTGTATTATTGCAAGAATTTAAATCATAGTGATAGCTCCTAGTTCCAGACTCGTATGTATCGGTTACGATACGATTGCATTCGGATAATTCGGCTTTTTGATCAGATACATCTCTATCCGTATAATAGCAATAACAAACCTGACACTCTCCGTCAACGCAGGAATCATCGCATTTTCTGACGCATTCGTTCGTAAATGGATCTTGAACGTCACCAATGTGATCACACCATCTACCATTGGACTTATATCTTGCGCAACTAAAGATGTTATGCTTGTATTAATGTGTTTTTAATTATAGATGGTGCAGCATCACTTACCTACTTGTGGTACAATACTTCCTCAATGTACTGCCCAGACAACTCGTTAAAATGAACAAAAAAAATAGAAGAAAGTGTGCAAAATATACAACACCCATTTCAAAAATCTAAACGACCACTGTGGTCGATTCAATGGGAATGGAGAATATATTCGTACGAGAAAATGTTTATTCTAATACGATAATAATATCCTTTTGATAGAAAATTCAAACAGATTATGAAGCTTCTAACACCAACACTGGAAATGCTGTGGCTTTAATGTGAATCACTGTTTGTAAACGTAAGAATTATCATCAACTATCGAAAAGTATGTTTTACTGATACCGGGTAATTATAGAAGATTGCAAATTTTCCGCTAAAGTTGGCAACACTTCTGTAATTTTCTGTTAGCACGCCTGATTTTTAGATTTAAATTTGCCAGACAATTGTCAAAGTGAAAGCCTGTAATATGACGCACAAAATATCCGAATGCGAATTATTCAAGAAAAATCTAGCTACCTACACATTATCCTGCCGTGCTACGGAATCTAATCTGAAATGCTTAACAGTTTCTTTGGATTGGACTGTCAAACTTGTTGACTTTTACAACTGCTACACTTTAGCGTTCAAATATCAAATTTCAAGTTCATATTTATAACTGAAACCCCAATCTCTATATATTTTGTGCTTAGATGTTGAACTTGTCATATTTGACAGTTACATTTGTCAATTTTTTTACGTTTAAATGTCAAACTCGGCTGTGTTTGTAATTTAAATGTTATATTCGATACACGTTTAACATATTTTGAATCGAAACCTTGAATCTTGTTAATATTTCATACCTAAATATCGAATTAGTTAAATATCAAACTTGCTCATATTTGACGTTTAAACTTGCCCGTTTTTAATATTTAAATACTAAATTGGGTTATATTTAGCATCTAAATGCTCAAGACTAGATTGACCTAGGTACTATATATTCTTATTTATTCTTAGTGGAGTAATCTTCTAATTAAAATAGATATCAAATTAAGGAATTTTATTCATGACACTCATATTTTTCTGTTTGCTTTTTGACATTTAAAGAAGCATTTAATTCATTGTTTTAACTATTGTTAATAATGCAGCATCTCGGCTCTATTTCTGCTTTCTGTTTTGTTACATCTTGAAGAAAATTCCAGATACAAACGTAGTAAATTAGAAAACTACGCTAACATAACCTTTACATTTTAGTTGTCAGTTTTCGACAACTCAAACGATAATAATTATGAAGTTATGTAATCATTGTAGGCAACATTATAATCTTACCATGTTAAAGATAAATTTTTGGTTCCAAATTTTAGATTTTGATAGATTTTAGATAGTATAACACACAATTATATATGTTTAATTCGTATTTATTACAAAAATACACATCGAACTAACCTAAATTTATATAATATTAAATTTGACACTGAAAAATACCAAATAGATATATATATACAATTACTTAAATTAGATTTAATGAAATTAGTCACAATTTAAAATTTAATTAAACCGTACTATTACACATTAGGGGGTTGTAAGAAATGTCAGAATGACTGCGCTTGATACCTTAAAAATAAGAAAAAAATATATAATTATTCTTGCGTAACACTATAGTAAATACCAACCTTATTGTAGATTGAGTTCGTAGTAGATTGCGCCTAATTTTTAAAAGGAAAAACACTAGCGCGATCGTACTGATTAATAAGATTGAATTTACAACAATCGAAATAATAATAATCCTAAAAGAAAAGAAAATAGTTGTGTATACACAACACATGATTCATTTTATTTGATCAATTCGAACCTATCAGTAGATGATGTTATCGCTTGATCTTCAACCGAAGATGAATCAGTCCTGGTGTAAACTCCTACTGGAATAATTCCATCATTCATTTTAAAATGATTATCTTCAGTGCTAATCCCGTAATCGTAATTATATTTAATAGTTGAAGGTATGAGTTTGTTGAATACCTTCGTTCGATATTCAGTGTCATTTTTCAAGATGCAAGTCGATGTTGTAGCGTCCATGGTGTAATTCTCCCAACATCGACAAACACCATTCGTATCACAACCACCATTTTTGCAATCGCCACAAATTGATACGCATTCGCCACTAGGATTTAATTTAAAACCTTTATGGCAGGTCTTCGCCAGGTTGGTCTGATTATTTTGCGGATTTTTGACGCAAACTCTGGGATTCGCCACATCGGGATGATATCCGAAATGACAATAACAATATCCGGATGGTTGGCAGTCACCGTTTCCGCAAGAATTTTGATCACAACGTAATAAACATTCAGCTGGGTGTGACGGATTTACTATGTAATTAGTATTATTGCAAGAGTTGAAGTTATAGAGATATCTGACACCTCCAGATTCATGTGTGTGTGTATCCGCTACAATACGATTGCATTCGGATAATTTGGTTTTCTTATCAGATACGTCTCTATCCGTATAATAGCAATAGCAGAAATTACACTTTCCGTTAACGCAGGAATCATCGCATTTTGTAACACATTCGTTAGTAAATGGATCTTGAACGTAACCAATGTATCGACACCACATGGTATTTGGTTTAAATCTTTTGCAACTGGAAATGTTATACTTGTATTAATGTGTTATTAATTATAGAACTTGTAGATTTTCTTACCTATATGATTCACACCGCTTCCTCAATGTACTGCCCAGACAACTCGTTAAAATAAAGAAAAGTAACAGAGCAATGTGTGTAAAATGTACAACACCCATTTTAAAAATAGAAACAAGCACTGAGCTTTATTCAACAGAATTGCATGATACATTCGTACGAAAAAAGTATATTTTAGTGCGATAATATTATCGTATGATAGAAAATCTTAAAATTATGAAAATTGCAATATAAACACTGGAGATAGTGTGGCTTTAATGTGAATCACTGTCTATATAATATAATAATCGCCATCAACTATCAAAAAGTACGTTCTTAAAATACCGGGTGATTATAAATAATAAGAAATTTAAAGTTGGCAACACTTTCGTAACTTTCTGTTACCACGCCTGGTTTTTAGATTTTAATTTGTCAGACAATTGTCAAAGTGAAAGCCTGTAATATGACGCACAAAATATGCGAATGCGAATTATTCAAGAAAACTCTAGCTACCTACACATTATCCTCCCGTTTAACGGAATCTAATCTGAAATGCTTAACAGTTTCTTTGGATTGGGCTGCTAAACTTGTTGACTTTTATAGTTGCTAGACTTTGGCGTTCAAATATTAAATTTCAAGTTCATATATATAACTGAAACCTCCATCTCATATATTTTATGTTTAGATGTTGAACTTGTCATATTTGACAGTTATATTTGTCAATTTTTTGACGTTTAAATGTCAAATTCGGCTCTGTTTGTAATTTAAATGTTATATTCGATACACGTTTAACATATTTTGAATTGAAACCTTGAATCTTGTTAATATTTCATACCTAAATATCGAATTAGTTTATTCTGGGCTGTTAAATATTAAACTTGCTCATATTTGACGTTTCAACTTGCCCGTCTTTAATATTTAAATACTAAATTGGGTTATATTTAGCATCTGAATGCCCAAGACTAGACTCATCTAGGTACTATTCTTATTTATTCTTAGTGGAGTAATCTTCTAATTAAGATAGATATCAAATTGAGGAATATTATTCATGACACTCATATTTTTCTGTTTGCTTTTTGACATTTAAAGAAGCATTTAATTCATTGTTTTAACTATAGTTAATAATGCAGCATCTCGGCTCTATTTCTGCTTTCTGTTTTGTTACATCTTGAAGAGAATTCCAGATACAAACGTAGTAAATTAGAAAACTACGCTAACATAACCTTTACATTTTAGTTGTCAGTTTTCGACAACTCAAACGATAATAATTATGAAGTTATGTAATCATTGTAGGCAACATTATAATCTTACCATGTTAAATATAAATTTTTAGTTGCAAATTTTAAATTTTGATAGATTTTAGATAGTATAACACACAATTATATATGTTTAATTCGTATTTATTACAAAAATACACATCGAACTAACCTAAATTTATATAATATTAAATTTGACACTGAAAAATACCAAATAGATATATATATACAATTACTTAAGTTAGATTTAATGAAATTAGTCACAATTTAACATTTAATTAAACCGTACTATTACACAATAGGGGGTTGTAGGAAATGTCCGAATGACTGAGCTTGATCCCAGTGAATAAGGTAACATTATGACTTTCTTTAATAATTTTTAGGAACTTTTAACAAAAAACAAGTATTGATGCTGGTGTAAGCAGAATAGTACGTACGCTGCAATTGGGGGAAAATATTTTCGATACTATAGCTGATACTCCTTCAATAAGCACTCGAACATTAATCTTATTTTTTTAATGCTCTATCTGAATTAAAGAGATTTTCCACATTTTTCAGGACACCCTGTATACCAAGCGATTATATATGATTAGTACTAATATCTATTTTGGCAGCATTGGTTTTAGTGTAGCAACTGTCGGACAACCAGTAGTGGTAAAGTAGAAAACTGCGCTAACATAACCTTTACCTTTTAGTTGTCAGTTTTTGACAGCTCAGTCGATAATAAGAATGAAGATATGTAGTCACTGTAGGCAACATTATAATCTTACCAAAATAATTTAAATTTTTGTTTGTAGATTTAATTTTTTTATGGATTTTAGATAATAAAAATGCACAATTATTTATTTTTAATTCGTATTTATTACAAAAGTATATCTCAAGATAACATTAATATTTTAAATAATTTATTCATCCCCCAAACAGTATCCTATAAAAAATTATTAATTAATTATAATAAATATGTTCTCACAGATATAAGTACTCACTTTACTTTGTTTACATTCAGTGGTAACGCACGCTTCATCTTCAAAGCAGTATATGTCAAAATGATCATGGCAATCGATAAAATGGCGGTGATACCAGCCAGAATTGTGATACTCCTAAAATAAATATTAGGAAGTTAAAAATATTAACAATAAAGATGAATTTACATATTGTGTCTGGTTTTGGAAATCATTTCTTTCCCAAAGGTGGTATCTCCACAATTATAATTCGCATCCAAACCCCCCGCATCATAAACGGCCCTGTTTAGCTTAGCTTGGCACTTAACCGTTTTATTAATTACATCACTACAATCCGAACATCGGCAAACACCGTCCGAATCGCAACCACCATTCGAACATCTATCTTCGCAATCCATCTTGAGGATATCGTCATTTTTTACCGTGACGCAATTCGAGCTTGCCACATCCAATTCGTAACCATCCCAACATTGACAGACGCCGTCCGGACCGCAACAACCATTCCGACAATCGCCACAATTGGAAACGCACTCACCATCATCGTTTGATTTAAAACCTTTATGGCAAGATCTTACCAACTTGGTCGTACTATCTTCCGGAATTTTTAAACAGATTCGGGGATTCGTAACGTCGGGACGGTATCCCAAATAGCAGACGCAATGTCCCACTGGCGAACACGTCCCGCCATCGCCGCACGAATCTTCGTCGCAACGCGGGACGCACTCGTAATGATTGTAGGGATTGTAGGTGTAGTTACCGGTACAAGCTTTTATCACGTGGAAAATGCATTTGGTTGAAGAACATTTAACAAGGACATTGCGTTTACATTCAGCCAATTGAGCCGATTCAATGTCTTCTTCAGTTGGAAAAGAGCAGTAGCAGAAATTACAGTGACCGTTCAAACAGGGGCCATCGCATTGCGCAACGCATTTGTTGGTAAATGGATCCTCGATGTGACCAAGTTCGCAGGCAGCTTCGTCGCTGCTATGATTAGGACAGCTAAAAACGTAGTATGTATTGAATTTATGTCTTAAACTAATAAGAGAAAATAAGGATAAATACTAACGTAATATTGAGACATTTTTGTTGCGGAGCCGTCATCTGGCAATCAATTAAGATCGGTAAAAGGAGGAAAATAATCCGAGTCAAAGTCGTCATCACTAAACGTTAAAGTCAGCTCCACGAATGTGATATAACTAAAACTTTAGTGGCATTTTATTTCAAATTTCTATATCTATTCGCGTGGAAGTGTGTTAATTCTCAGAAGAGGGAATTTTCGCATCGTAAACTACATAATTTAACCGCAATATATCTATTAAACGGAAGCTTCGTACCTCTTTATCGGTTCTCTTAAATGTTTGACGTTCGAATTCGAATGACCTCAAGTTTATTACGAAAATATTTGTACATAAACCGGCAACATTGTGGGATAATGTTGAAAGTTAAGGAAACGGAAAAAATTGTTAATTATCGACAAATTGTCGTAAATCGTAATTGATGAATCACTAGATATCATTTTAATAAACAAACATTAGGTAATTGCGAGAAATGCGTTCTGATGGATTATTCAAGTAATTAATTGTGAGGTCCTTTACTCAATGAAAAAATAAAGTTATAAATAAAATGTGCAGAATTAAAAAAAAATTCAAAAATGTCAAAAATTTGAAACGTGAATAATGTGAAACAATTCGAAGCGGTGAAAAATGGTAAAATTCCAAAAAAAAATAAAAAACGTCAAAATGTGAAGGATGTCAAATACGTAAAAAATGTAAATCATATCAACAATGTAAAAGATATAAATAATGTGAAAAACATAAAAAATACGAAATTTGTGGAAAATGTGACAAACGCCAAAAAATTTGAAAAATGCTAAATAGGTATCTATGTCAAATATCGTCAAAAAATATGAATATGAAAAAAAGTCAAAAGTGACGCATAAAAAATGTGAAAAATGTCGAAAACACAAAAAAACATCAAAAATATAAAAAATGCACATTTTAAAAAACGTCAAAACTGAAAATAAATACGGCAAAAATGTCAGAAATTACGCCAAAAACATAGAAAATGTGAAGAATATGAAGAATGTGAAAAGCGTAACAAGAATGTGAAAATTGTGATAAACAAAAAATATAAAAATAAATGAAAAAGGTCGAAAAGTTTGAAAAGTGCTAAAAATGTAAAATATTTCAAATACCTATACCAGAAAAACTAAAGAACCAAAAGAATTAACGGAAAAATGGCAAATAACGCAAAAAACCTCAAAAATGTCCATCAAAAACGTCGAAAATAAAAAAAAAACAAAAATTCTTGAATGTGAAAAATGAAAAACAAGTCAAATACATCACAAAATGAAAAAAAAATGCTAAACAACGAAAAATGACGAGTATGAAGAATGTAAAAAGTGCCAAAATGTTGAAAATATCAAGATTGTAAAAATTATAAACAAATAAAAAATGTAAAGTTTCAAAGAAGTCAAACAAAAAAGTCAAACAAGCTAAAAAATGTGAACAATATGAAGAGAAGTCAAAAGTATGAACAATGTCAAAAAATGCAAAAAAAAGTGAAAAATTATTACATATGAAAAATATCAAAAACTTCAAAAATGGTATAGGTATGAAAAATGTGAAAACGCAAAATAAATCAAATACTATATCAAATATTAGAAATGTAAATTATGTTAAAAATATAAAAATATGAAAAACGTTAAATATGTTGATAAACGTGGAAAGTACCTACCTATTAAAATTCTGAAAATTAATAAAAAATATTAAAAAGTGTGAAACTTGTAATAATATCAAAAACGTAAAAAGTATAAAAAAATGATACATAAAGAATTCAAAAAAATGCAAAAAAAAAACAAAAATGTTGAAAATTAAAACAAATCTCGAAACAAAAAGTCAAATACGTCAAAAATTAGAAGAGTATGAAAAAAATATAAAAAATGTTAAACATGCGCAAATTGTAATAAATGCGAAAATGTTGCAAACATCAAAAACGTAAAAAAACATGAAGAATATGAAAAGTAGAAATGTAAAAAATCAAAAAAATTAAAAAACGTAAAAAATATAAAGAATGGCATGTGAAAAACGTTGAAGCTGTGAAGGATATAAAAAAAAGTCAAAGATATCAAAAATGACGCGAAACACGACAAAAAGTGTGAAGAAACGTCAAAAATTCCCAAGAACTAAAAATGCAAAAAAACTAAAAAAAATCAAAGATATAACAACATAAATTTCAAAAAAATGAATTTGTTAAAAACGTAAAAACTGTAAAAAAATGATACATGAAAAAAGTCAAAAAATGCAAAAGAAAACAAATATGTTGAAAATAGAAAAAAACCTCGACACAAAAATCAAATACGTCAAAAATTTGAACAGTATGAAAAATATAAAAAAATGTTAAAAATGCGGAAATTGTGATAAATCAGAAAATGTTGCAAACATCAAAAACGTAAAAAAAAACGTGAAGAATATGAAAAGTAGAAATGTAAAAAATGTGGAAAATATGAAGATAGACAAAACGTAAAAAAAGTTGAAAAAAGAAATGAGTGAAAAATGTCAAAAATAGTGAAAATGTGTGAAAAACAAAAAAGAATTAAAATGGAACGTAAAAAATGTCAACGCTGAAAAGAAAGATAAAATGAAAACACTACAGAAAATGTAAAATATGTAAAAAAAAACATGTTTATGATGCCAAGTTCAAAAATGTCGTAAAAAATAAAAAAATGTAAAAAAAGGGAAAAAATGTCAAAAATAGTGAAAATATATGAAAAACTGAAAAAATGTAGAAAGGAGAGTAAAAAAATTTCAACGCCGGAAAGAAACAAAATTGAAACACTACAGAAAACGTAAAATTTGTAAAAAAAACACGTCAATAATGTCAAAAACGTCAGAAATGTCAACAACGTAAAAAATTGAAAAATGTAAAAAAGGGAAAAAATGTCATCGCTGAGAAGAAAAAAGAATGAAAACTACAGAAAAAGTAAAATATGAAAAAAAGAAACATGTCAATGTTGTTAAAAACTTCAGAAATTTCAACAACGTAAAAAATAAAAAAAAGTAAAAAAGAAAAAAATGCAAGAATAAAAAAAAAAAACATAAAAAATCAACGCTGAAAAGAATATAAAAATAAATGTAAAAAATGTACAAAAGAAAACGAAAAATTTGCAAAGAAATATAAAAAAAATGTAGAAAATGTTATAAATGTAGAAAACGTCAATAAAACCTCCAGAACTTGCTCTGATCAATTTCTCGAAACTTCAGAATTGTCAGAATACAGGATATAAAGAAAATTAGACACTGAATTTTTAATTTTAAAGTTGTACTATTTTAAAATAACAGAAAATAAATAACTATAATATAATTGAATATAAAAAATAATAAGATCTATTTAAATACATATAAGTATTATGAGATCGATTATCCATGATTAATAACCTTTCCGAAGAGTATCCTAAAACAAAATATACATATTATAATTAAACATGATTAACAATAGATTCTATTGGTTACTTACTTTACTTTTCCTTCATTTTGTGGTAATGCACGCTTCACTTTTACAATCATTACCATCAAAGCGATGGTAGCCATCAATAGAATTAGGGTAAAACAGCTCAAGATTGCGATATACCTAAAATATTTCAAAGAAAAAAGTGAGATATTTAAATTCATCCTCTTCTAGAGATGAACATACGTTCTATGCGTTGATTCTGAAATCATATCTTCACTCGATGTAGTGATATTAGCACAATTGAGATTTGAGTCAGCATTGGCTACAACATTAACAAGACCGTTTTGTTTAATTTGACAATTAACCGTTTTATTAATGGAATCACTACACACCGGACATTGACAGACACCATCAGAGTCACAAACACCATTCGAGCACCTATCGCTGCAATCCGTCTTGAGGATGTCATCATTTTTAATCTTGACGCAAGTCGATCTCGTAACATCCAATCGGTAACCATGCCAACATCGGCAGACACCATTCCGACCGCAACAACCGTACTGGCAATCACCGCAACTCGAAACGCACTCACCATCATCGTTTAATTTAAATCCGTTGTGACAGGTCTTCTTCATGGTGGTCGTTCGATTATTTTCCGGAGCTTTTACGCAGTGCCTCGGATTGGTGATATCTGGACGATAACCCAAACGGCAAATACACCGTCCTAATGAGGAACACTTCCCGCCCTCACCGCACGAATCTTCGTCGCAACGTTCTAAACATTCGTATTTGTCGTAAGGATTTGCGGTGTAGTTACTGTTGCAGGTCGTTATCGGATGGTATCCGCATTTATCGCCTGTACACTTCATACCGTACATCAGACGTTTGCATTCGGAAGGTTGAGCTGATATGAGAACGTCTGTGTTGGTAGAATGACATATGCAATATTGACAGTATCCGTTGATGCAGGGACCGTCACATTTCGGGACGCATTCGTTATTGAAGGGGTCCGCGATGTGGCCGGAATGATCGCATTGGGTTTTATTGCTTTTATATCTCGTACAACTAGAATTGTTACGTTGACTGATTAATTATATAATTATTGTAATATAAATACTTACTTGACACTGTAACATGTCTTTTCTAGAGTATCACTTTCGGAATTAATCGAAATGGGCAAGATAAGTAGAAGAATCACAATAGAATTTAGACAAGTCATTTTTAAACGTTGATATCAACTCGGCGCGATTCAATAAGAATGAAATAAAAACTAGAATCTTACAGATATTTATGCTTCCCTAAGTGCGAGGAAATGGTGTGGGAAAAGAGGGAATTTCCATATCGCGGCTGATTCAACTTACTTTGATGTATTTGTGTTAGTAAGTTAATAGTTAGATCTTGTTATTTCAATAAAATAATTACGTGTGTATATCCCCTTATTATGTATTAAAAAGCTGTGTAGTATGTCGTCTAGAATTAATATTTGGAGGTAATACATATGTATGTATATACAGCGTGTCCGATGTTTTTGTTTCTAAATCGTTGTAGCTATCATCCCTTAAAAGCATGCTTTGTATATCGCGGACAATATGTCGATTGCTGTGTAAGATCTGTCTTGTTTTGCTGATAAAGTTTGTAATGTTAGAGCTAATTATTATTAGTAGGAATTAATTATTTACTAATGTGAAATATTAGTATATGATGTGAAATATGTAAAAAATTTCAAAATTCAAATTCAAAATTCTTTTTAGGCCAAACTACAATGGTATTTCAGAACTTCAAAAAAGTTTAAAAACAATAAAATGTGGAAAAAGGTCAAAAAAGTTAAAAAATGCAAATAGCCTCAAGAAGGACATATTTATGAAAAATGTCAAAATAGGGTAAAAAATGACAAAAAAATTAACACTGAAAAATATGAAAAATGCGAAAAAATCAAAAATGTCAAAAAGCGTGCAATATGATAAAAAAGTCAAAAATATCCAAAAAAATACATGAGATAATGCTAATGTAAAAAACTAATGAATGTGAATAATATAAAAAAATCAAAAACATCCAAAATGCAGAAAAATGTCAAAAACGAAAAAAAAAGTAAAAAACGTCAAAGATATAAGAAATGATCTAAGATAAAGGTCAAAATTATAAAGAATATAAAAAAAGTCAGAAAATAATTTTAATAAATCAAAGATGCACAATACTTAACCATGAACATTTTTAAAACCGTCCAAAATATTGAGTGTGACGCACAATGTGGAAAAATATCAAAAACATAAAAGATGTAAAAGTCAAAAGTACCAAAACTGCGGAAAAAATCAAAACCAACAAAAACCTCGAAAATGCACCTACTTTAAAAATGGGAAAAATTTAAAAACCGTCAAAAATCTAATGCATATGAAAAATGTGAAAAACAAATAAATAAAAGTGTACCTCAAAAATGCACCTACATTAAATATGTGAAAAATTTAAAAACCATGAAAAATATAAAAAGAATTGCATCTGAAAAATGTCAAAATGTGTGAAAACTGTGAAAAACAAAAAAATATGAATAATATAAAAAGTCAAAAATATCAAAAATAGGGAGTCAAAAATGCCAAAAGCGCAAAAAATATTAAAATGTCAAAAATTTAAAAAAACAAAATATAATATATGAATGGCATCTAAAAAATGTGAATAACATGAAAAAAGCATCAAATATGAAAATTATGAAAAACATCCAAAATGTGAAAAATATGAGAAATCTGAAGAACAGAAGTGCCAAGTGAAACATGGCATGTGAAAAATGCCAAAAAAAGGCAAAAAATTCGAAAAGAAAAATGTGCAAACGACATGAAAAACGTCAAAATATAGAAAAAGTCAAAAAATATTAAGAATGAGAACAAAAAAAATACAAAAATGAAAACTGTGCAAACTTTCAAAAACGTTAAAATAAATAGAATATGACCTGAAATGTCTAAAAGAATGAAAGATATTTTAAATGTCAAAAAAGAAAAAATTAAAAAAAATTAAAACCTCAAAAATGTGGAAGACGTCAAAAATTTCAAAAACATTTTAAAACACCTAAAATGTTAGTGTATAAAAATTAGAAAAAAGTCAACAATACGAAAATAGTCAAAGACATAACAAAGCCATTAGGAATGTGGAAAATACACAAAAACAAAAAAAAATGTAATAAATTTAAAAAGATCAAAAGTATAAAAAAATGGCGAAATGCGAGAAACGGGAAACTGAAAATTGTTAAAAATGTTGGAAATATAAAAAGACTGATGTGAAAAACACTGAAAATGCAGAAAAATATAAAAAAATTAAAAACGTAAAAATTATAAGAAATGAAATATATGAAAATTGTTAAAAACGTAAACAATATTGATTAAATGATATGAATAACGTTGGCAATGTTAAAAAAATGTAAAATAATTCAAAACGTAAAAAATGTGAGCAATATAAAACAAAATGTCAGAAATACACAAAAATAGAAAATGTTAAGAATTTTAAAAACTTCAATATAAAAAGTGATCTAAAATATGTCAAGAAGAGTGAGAAATATTAAAATCACAATTATGAAAACGTGACATGGGAAAAATGTCAAAAACCTTAAGGAAACAAAAATGTAGAGAATGTAAAAAATATACTAAAAAGTGTTGAAAATGTAATATAATGCAAACAATGTAAAAAATGTAAAAAATATATATAAAAATATATAAAAATAATAAAACTATATAAAATATATATAAAAGATATATAAAAATAAATAAAAATATATAAAAATATATAAAAGATATATAAAAATAAATAAAAATGTATAAAAATATATAAAAATATATGAAAATTTATAAAAATATATAAAAATATATAAAAATATATAAAAATATATAAAAATATATAAAAATATATAAAAATATATAAAAATATATAAAAATAAATAAAAATATATTAAAAAATATAAAAAATGCAAAAAATGTATCTTGTTATCTTTGTTATTTCAGATTGACGGTTGTAGGAAAACCGTCAATCTTAAACATAAACTTTGTCAGAATAAGGATAATAAAATTCAGTTATTTGCAAGTTACATAAAAGTATTATGAGATCAATTTTCTATGATTAATGATACCATCTAAAATTATTAATAAAACTCCCCAAACAGTATCCTACAAGACAAAGAAAGTAGTGTTATTAAACATGATTAACGATACCTTCTATTTGTTACTTACTTTAGTTTTCCTTCATTTTGTGGTAATTCATGCTTCACTTTTATAAACATTACCATCAAAGCGATGGTACCCATCAATAGAATTAAGGCAAAGCAGCTCAAGACTGCAATATACCTAAAATATAAAAAAAAATAATTGAGATATTTAAATCCATCACCTACTAAAGATGAACATACGCTCTGTACGTTGATTGTGAAATCATATCTTCCCCCAAAGTAGTATTTTGATTTGAATCAGAATTGGCTGTAACATTGACAGGGCTGTTTTGTTTAATTTGAGAATTAACCGTTTTATTAATGGAATCACGACAATCCGTACATTGGGAAGTCTTATTCAAGGTGATCGTATTAGTTTCGGAGATTTCTAGACAGATTCGGGGATTGGTGATATCGATACGGTAACCCAAATGACAATCGCACCGTCCTTCCGGCGAACACGTTCCACCTTTGCCGCACGATTCCTCGTCGCAACGTTGAAAACATTCGTATCTACTGAATTCATTGTTCGCGTAATTGCTACCGCAGAATGTCATCGAGTGGTACAGGCACTCTCCTCCAGCGCAATATGTTCCGTTATATACACGTTTGCATTCGGACGGTTGAGCTGACATCAGAGCTTCCGTATTGGTTGAACGGCATGCACAATAGTCACAGTATCCGTTGAGGCAGGGGGTGTCGCATTTGGCGACGCAATCGTTAGTGAACGGATCCAAAATATGACCGACATGTTCACACGTATATTGATTGCTTTTATAATTCGTACAACTGAAATATGTCACGTTTAGTCATTATTAATATCTTGCAGCGAATTGCGGAATTGAAAGAAATTATAATATGTAGATACTTACGTAATGGTGAAGCATTTTTTTTCCAATTTATCAATTCGGCAATTAATCAAAATCGGTAAGACAAACAGAAGAATTGAAACGGACTGTAGACGTGTCATTCTTAAATGTTAAAGTTAACTCTGGGCAATTTAATAAGAATGAAATAAAACTAGAATCTTGCAGATATTTATGTTTATCTATATGTATATGCGAGGAAGTGGTCTGGGAATAAAGGGGATTTCCACATCGCGACTGACACAGCTCACTTTGATTTGTTTTCATTAGTGTGTTAATAGTTGATTATACTAACGATAATAATATTCATAAACCTTCTAACTCGATCATAATTAATACAATACTTACTTATTTGATGGGAAGCGGAGCAAATTATGACATGTCGGAAGTGCAAAAAATACAGAACTTACTGATGTCAAACGTGGGAAAATGTAAAAAATTTCGAAAAGGACAAATAATGGGAAAATATGATAAACGTCAAAAATGACATGCGCAAAATGATAAAAACGTCAAAAATGATACGTGAAAAATGTCAAACACATTTAAAAGTGCAAAAAATATAAAAGGCAAAAACGTTGAATCTGAACAATATGAAACAAAGCCAAAAATAAAAAATGCGAATAACTCAAAAATATCAAAAATCTAAAGAATATAAAGGTCGAACATGACATGTGAAAAATGTCACAAAATATAAAGAATATAAAAAAAAGAAAGAATATTAAAAATGCGAAAATGTCGATAATGTGAAAAATGTCTTAAAACATCAAAATGCAACAAAATATCAGAATAATAAAAGAACATTAAAATCATCCCAAATACGGAAAGTATGAAAAATACTAAAAACGTCAAAATTGCCATGTAAAAATGTTAAAAACGTGAAAAATATAAAAAATATCAAAAAATGTTAAGAATCTAAAAAAAAAGGTCCAAAAATGCACAAAATTTTTAAAAGGTCATAGTCTAATAAAACCGCGAAAATCAAACGTCAAAAAATGTGGAAATTTTAAAAATATGTAAAAAATATGAAACGTCATAAATGTCAAAAATTACATGTTAAAAATATCAAAAAACGTCGAAAATACAAAAAGTCAAAAAGTGACAAACATCAAAATTGTAAAAATATTAAAATCGTCAAAAATTTAGGAAATATGAAAGATATCAAAAACGTAAAAAATGTCAAAAATAACATGTGAAAAAGGTTTGAAAAGTCAAGAAATATGAAAAATGCACAAAATTTTAAAAATGTAAAAATAAACAAAAAGCGTCAAAAATGTGAAAATGTTAACAACGTAAAAAATGACACGTGAAAAATGCCAAACAATGAAAAGTGTAAAAAAAATATAAAAAAGTCAAAAATGTTAAAAACATCAAGAATATGAATAATCTGAAGAATATGAAACAGCCAAAAATTAAAAAAATTGGAAATATCTCGAAAATCTGAAAAATTTAAACGGTTAACATGCCATGTAAAAAATGTTACAAAATATAAAGAATATGAAAAAAGAGTCAAGAATATCAAAAACGAAAAAATATCGAAAATGTGAAAAATGTCATATAACATCAAAACAT
The DNA here is from genome assembly GCA_004785975.1 of Popillia japonica. Lineage (NCBI taxonomy): Eukaryota > Metazoa > Arthropoda > Insecta > Coleoptera > Scarabaeidae > Popillia > Popillia japonica. The sequence continues at coordinate 23,814 of SMLS01060230.1, forward strand.
ATTCTCATCTCATATCATTTCATATTCATATTCATTTTATTTGTTATGACCAAACTAAAATGGTATCAACATAGTCAAAGTATAATCATAATATATTATTATTATTAACACAATACTAACAACGCAACTAATAACATTAATGTAAAAGGGACATCACGACAGATTAGAATTATGCTATTACTAACATTAAAATAATCTTTAATGTGGAAGATATGAAAAATACTAAAAACGTCAAAACTGACATGGAAAAATGTTAAAAACATCAAAAATATAAGAAATGTCAAGAAATGTTAAGAATCAAGTATAAAATTTCAAATAGTCAGTAATAAAACCCCGAAAATCAAACGTCAAAAATGTGGAAATTTTAAAAATATGTAAAAAATATGAAAAATGTCATAAATGTCGGAAAATTATATGTGTAAAATATCAAAAAACGTCGAAAATACAAAAGAGTCAAACAGTTACAAACATCAAAATTGTAAAAATATTAATATTGTCAAAAATTTAGGAAATATGAACGATATCAAAAAAGTTAAAAAATGTTAAAAATATCATGTAAAAAATGTGAAAAATGCACAAAATTTTAATAATGTAACAATAAACATACGAAAAAATCAAAAAGCGTCAAAAATGTGAAAATCTAAAAAACGTGAAAAATGAAAAATGTCAAATACAATCAAAAGTGTAAAAAAAATAAATAAAAAAGGCAAAAATGTTAAAAACATCAAAAATATGAAAAATCTGAATAATATGAAACCAAGCCAAAAATTAAAAGAACTGCGAAATAACGCAAAAATCCGAAAAATTTGAAAAATATAAACGCTTAACGACGTAAAAAATGTCATAAAATATAAAGAATATGAAAAAGAGTCAATAATATCAAAAACGAAAAAATGTCGAAAATATGAAAAATGTCATAAAACATCAAAACATTAAAATCATCTCAAATGTTGAAAATATGAAAAATACTAAAAACGTCGAAACTGACATGAAAAAATGTTAAAAACATTACACAACAAATATAAAAAATGTCAAGAAAATGTTTAAAATAGTCTAATAAAACCGCGAAAATCAAACGTCCAAAATGTGGAAATTTTAAAAATATGTAGAAAATAAGAAAAATGTTATAAATGTCGAAAATTACATGTCAAAAATATCAAAAAACCTCGAAAATACAAAAAGGTCAAACAGTGACAAACATCAAAATTGTAAAAATATTAAAATCGTCAAAATTTTAGGAAATAAGAAAGCTCTGTATTCGAACAAAAGTCAAATTTATTCCAAAACCTTTACAATATATATAATCTGGTTTTCGTATCATGGACCTAACAAGTGGAAAAACTATCTACTACTATGGATTATTATCCATAGTAGTAGATAGTTTTTATCTTATTAGATAAGTTAAAAGGTCATAAAAATACATATATGAAATATGAAAGATAAAAAACGTTAGAAATGTTGAAAATAACAGATGAAAAACGTTTAAAAAGTCAAGAAATGTCAAAAATATAAAAAATCAAAAAGAATGCACAAAATTAAAAAAATGTAAAAACAAAAATGAGAAAAATTTAAAAACGTCGAAAATGTGAAAATGTTAAAAACGTCAAAAATGTGGAAACTGTGAAAAATACGAAAAACAGCTGAAAATGTCTAAATTTACATGTGAAGAATATGAAAAATATACAAAAATGCCAAAAATTCAAAAACGTCAAAAATGTTAAAATTGCACTAAAAATGTTAAAAGCTCAAAAATACGGAAAATGTGGAAAATAGATATCAAAAAAATGTGAATAAAAATCGAAAAAAATTCAAACAATGTCAAAAATGCAAACAGTAAAAAAATGGAAAAATTAAAAAGTCAGATATAAAAAACACGAAAAATAAAAAATGTGCGAATCGTCGAAATTGTAAAAAAGTTAAAAATGTCAAAAATGTCAAAAATATTGCAAACGTCAAAAATAACGGAAAAAAATGTTAAAATTGTGATAAAAATGTTAAAATTACATGATGATTTAGATGTTATATTTATGGTTGCAATAAAAATGTTAAAACATATGAAAATATTAAAAATATCAACAATGTAACGTACACAATGTCAAAAACATTTGTAAATTGATAAATGTAAAGAATATGAAAAGAAGTCAAAAATGAAAAAGTGAAACGTCGAAAATGCGAAGAAAGTGAAAATATTAAAAACATCAAAAATATGGAAAATGTAAAAAATGAATTTTTCATAGAATAATTACAGATATTTTTCTAGATATACCAGGAATATTAATCTATATTGATGATATTCTTATCTTTAGTGAGACGCTTGAG
>SMLS01060232.1:0-30844 GCA_004785975.1 Popillia japonica
TTCATGTCAGATTTCGTAAGTTATTAACATGAATCCTAAATTGGGAGCCACAAAGACTGACATCTATGGCATGTCTTTAAGGGCTAATATTTGATTCCCTGTTTCAAGACAGTTTCTTCTTTGTTCTCGTCTAGGTTTAGGTTTTAACTCAACCAGCTGCGAATAGGTAGTTATGAGCTCTTAATAAAATATGACCATTTACTAGCAAACTACATATTCGAAAAAGTTCGTTTTACCTACAACATGCTTTAGCAACATAGCATTCCTACAGGGCCATCGTTTTTGCAATTATGTATTTGTTGAGGTATAAGTTGACAGTGACGGAAATAATATAATATAATAATCTAGTAAGATACGCCTAACAGACACAATTTTAATCCCCAATAACTTTGTTTCTTTCCACCAATCCTATAATTGTGTCGGACAACATAGAAACAATCTTCCGAACTGAAACAACCATTCCAAATTTAAGTAAGTCAAAGTGGGGTGGAAATCTGTTAACACTCTTTTGCCAAACAGTTTCGAACACATGATTCCATAACAATTTTTTGCATAAATCCCCAAATATGATAAATATACATATAGCATCCATTTAATACCACAGGGTTAGTTGTAACTTCCGGTAGAACCTTACCATAAATTTAGATGGCAACACAATAAACTCCTAATGAAGGCGTTTCCTCCATACATATATGTAGATTTCATATTAAGGCGTAATAAATGTAAGGTTGCTAATATCTTGGACAGACTAAAATTAGATATCGAGTTCTCTCACGCGATTTATGATCCACTTTGGGAAATCATAGGTCACCCCGTAAAAATTCGTCCTTCGATGAATACATATATTACTTACTCGGCGGAAGTAGACCGCTTTAGAGTTTATGTTAGAAAGGGTGCGTGCCGAGGCTTTTTGGCATCAATTCCAACCAATATATTATAAAATATATTGGGAATATACTAGGGTTACTTTTACGATATATGGTCCTATACAATATTCCTATCATAAAATCATAATTGAATACATATTTTAACCTTTTAATAAATATTGTAATTGATACGCTATTCACTACGAAGGTGCGAAATCCACCATTCATTCCTTTCCAACATCACATAAATTAGCTTCCCGAAAAGCGGAGTCATCATTAAATAATTTTTCTCCCCGTGACACACTAGCGATGCCGTACGTATAACTTGAATAAAAACCAATAAACTATTGCCCTTGAATAAAGTTGTAAATCAGCGGGTAGCAGATGGCAATATCGAACTCGTTCACCTAGCGTCGTCGAACGTGTACTATACATTCTCTTGTCCGTCCTCCTCTCTGCACACAAACGAGATTCCCACATTAGAATGCGCTGAAAAATATGCAAGTTACGGTGCTATTATAACGGATCGAACGAGAGATACTCCATAAAGATGTGTCTCCGTTTATGGTAATTCAATTCACTCCGTCGACCGTACCCAATTAGTTGGCAACTCTGTCTTTGCCGTACCAAATTCGACGAAGGTAACTCTCGCGAAGGCTCTACATTCACTCAACCGCAATTAGGCAGTTCGGATCCACCGATTAAACTCAATATTTTTGTACTGTTTAGTTTGTTAATTTCGAGTTTTAGAGTTAGTAGTACTTGTTAAGTAGGTATACGCTTGTAATATTAGCAACTTCCTCTAAATTGAATTAGTGCATGTTTAGAGAGTGTCAACAGCCAAACACTCAGGTTTAGATAATAACATCTTGACCTATTAAAAATGTACACTTACGTTTACTCGGAAGATTTCTCAACGTTTTGCGCATTGAGTTCATTCATTGCGTTAATTGTTCAATTGTTTGATTTATTTTTAGTATGATGCCGTTATTAAGTTATATGGGTGTATAGGTTTTGTTAAATTTTGCTCAATTCATGTTATAAAAACAACATAACGGTTATTTTAATAAAGCTTTAACTTGTGTAATACACGAAACATATTTGTAGATATTTTTAGACTCAGGAGAAATATTATATCCCTGCTGTAGCTGTAATTTACAATACTGCGAATTAAAATTTTATTAGCAGTTAAATTAATTGCTAGTTATTAAATACTCTGTTATTTTATATCGTTATTAAATTTACGGACCATCATGTTGATGGGATAAAATTGTGCTTCATCGCAGGATAGCAATCATGTTTAATTTTACACCAAACAAATGCTGTCAGCTGTAGGAAGTTAACACAGACTAAAATAATCATTTCATCAATCATTTCAGTTTTTTTTTGCAAATTTCTATCCAACCAACTTAAGAGTATAAGGTATAATATCTTCAATTGATCTGATGACGAGATTTTCAAAATACGATATAATAATCTTCTGCCAACAACTAAGACATTGGAATTTTCTGATTTTAATCAATCTGCCTAAATATGTACAGCAGTAAAGCAGCGGTAAGATTGCTATTTTCCTGAAGTCAACTTTTCCATCACAATAATTCTTTCAAGCAGTTTACTTCAGAATATTGTATACTTTAGGCAGTCCTACAACTCCTTCGTTGTAAGATTTTATTTATTTTTTTTTACTAAAATTTAAATATATTTCCAATACATTCGAAAGCCGTAGAACTGTGGTAGTGAGACCATCACCCTTTATCCACTCGATTGTGTGATAGTAATTTATTTGAAAAATGTCTGACTGACTATAATAGTATGTTATGCAAGAACTCTATCGTGAGCAAAACCAAATGTTTAATCGCCTTCTCGTCTTACAATAAAAGCACCAAAAACACCAAGTCATGCATTTAAAAGAGAAGAATTTTGATGATGTTGTTCAACAGCAACATGGGAATTTTTTGTCTACTCACAGGAGAAAACTATGAAAATTGTGTACCACATTTCTTAAATTTAGCCTCGTAGTTGAAGAAGATCTCACCTGTAAGATTAGGTCTTTGTGTCAAATTGTGTCACTGATTAACAAGAACCTTTAATCGGAACCCACAAGAACTTACACCAGTTGAATGTGGTAGGAATATAGTTGCTGTTCAAGAAGGACTACTCTCCAAGGGAAAGGATACCTGACATCAAGGCCTATGGCTGGCCTAACTCATTTCAAGATATTTTAAAATTCTGCAACAAACTTATCGCTGATATAATAGTAAGAAGTATGGACTGTAGGTGATAAAAAAAAATAAAAGAACTGATGTGAATGTGGTGATCAGATTGAAGTAAAATTCGGCTGAGATACTCTGTAGGAACGTCTGCACTTTCCAAATAAGGAGACAGTTTGCAAGGAAATCTTTATGAGGGAACTGAGACTGAAATTGCTCCCAGAAATCTTAACTGCGCACTATACACTGAATAAGCAAATACTTGCATGGATTCCTTCGGTTAAAGGAAAAAAATATCTCTCAAAGTATTGACACTAAAAACATTTACGTTAGTGAAACCAATAATGAATCACAATGGTGCACAGTTTTCATTACTTTTTGGCACAATAGACTCATTGTACGCTAGAACCACTAAAATAAATATTCAACAAATATTCTACAATAAGAAGCATAGCTTTCTTCGCCAATAAGTGTTATTTTCTTACCTTTCTATGTTTTACTTCATAGTCCAAATTAATATGTCTTCTCACCTCCTCCCCTATTACTTAGAACAAAGTCACCAATTTGAGCAAGTCTGTGAGTTCACCAGTTCAAGTCCATTACGAAAATCGTTTTTTTTATTTCTTAAATTTTATTTCTCTTGCATAAGGGTTGGTGCAAGTATGAACGTTCAAAAAGTGTTTAAAATTGGTTTACTATTTTTGGTATAGTGTTTTATGATCATCACACAAACCTGTAGCGGTTTCTAAGGGAAGCCTTTCAGGTACTTTAAATTAAACTATACTATGTAGCATAGGTTTTCACTAAGTAGTGCGCATTTGATACCTGACGTTTCAGGAACTATTTCAAATCCTCTTTTCATTGACATTACTAATAAGCAGACAATATAAAACTTGAATATACGTATGTACTCTAACAGAAATTGTCAATATTTTATTTAAACGTTTGATAATAGATTACTGTTAAATTTCTTCCGAGGCCGGCATTAATACTAGTCCTCTCACTAACATCACACAAAAGAACTTGACCGTCATGATCCCAAGAATCACTCGAAGTCGGTTCAATTGCCTTTGAACAACAAGTCCGACCTAAATGTTATCTCCACCTTCCTTCCTAAGGGCAAATCATCGAGTGTAGCGTACTTGCTTCATAACGTTCACTCATTATTGACCTTGACCTTAATATCTTACGGTGTACGTACGCTTCGCTGCAGCATACACCTCGGTTTCTGTTATCGAAATAAGATCGATACATAACACTGTCGTATTGTATTCAACATCGCTTCTAAAGTAGGACAGCCGAACCGCTCCACTGTGCGCATTATTCAAAAACCAACGAACAAGAAGATATACAACTTCACGCCTGGTTCCATTACCGTATACGTATTTCTGACGGCACAACTTCTGATAAAATTGGAGAACAACCACAAACGAGTTCAAGATGTTTCCTTGAGACAAGAAATGACATATATTTCTGGCTAAATACCGTTAATAGCGATTAAAAAAATATATTTTAACAGATTTAGATTTAATTATTTATTGCTTGACGACAATAGGATTTTGAGGTGTATTGAAATAACTTTGGATTATTACAAATAACTTTAAAGTAGAGTGAAAAAGAGAGCAGGATACTCTTAATTAATAAAGTTTAAGATCGTGGCAAACACACCTGATGTCCTACATAAATTTTATAGTAAATCACGACATGATCCCTACAGCATTATTAGGAATCGCTATAAAGAAAGGAACTCACGTTTCAGTGCAGAATACATAAAGAAAGTTACTCTTCCGTATCTGAGGTTTCCCGTAAGTCACTTCAAGGATTTGAACAATTCTTTCATACAAAACATTTAAAAACACTTTTATATACAAAGGTTGTAGCATATGTAGTACTGCAAAATGCTCATTAAGCAATAATGGAAAACAAAAGGTTGGACCTCAAAAACCAATGTCATCTGATGTTTCATGCTTATGTTTCCAAGAGATTCATATTTGTCAGATAGCAAAAGCGTTGATTTTCGAAGTCGTAACCAACGAAAATGGTACCTCTTCAGCTTCAGATTCATTATTATTATTGGAGAAGAATTCAATTCTCGGACCAAAGCCACGATGTCTGTTATCAATGCATTGCTAGTGGAAGTACCAGTTTTTTGCACGTTTGGATGATCTGCATTACTAGAAAGAACAAAACCCGAAAATGAACTGGCGTGGTCGGCCAATATAGCACTACCAAGACTTCATAATTGTTTAGTGGAAACAAGTGGCGCCCCATCAAACAGGAGCAATTACACCACCACTAAATGCACCATGAAAACGAGGGCGTGTGAAGTTTACTAATTCAAGAAATAAAACTTTTTTCTGCAAAAGGCTAGACAATTAGGAGCAGAAGTGCAGCACTAACAAGAATAATACCAAACATAGGACTTAGCGAAACTGAAAGTACAAATCATCAGAGCATGAGCATAAAATATATATAGACACATGTTTATTAGTCAATGGAGAAAGTTCCTATTAAGAACTATTGCGTCATACGAGCCCGCATCATTCGCATTGGCATAGAACTACCTCCTCCAGGAGGGCAGCCCTTTATAGACCTTATCAGAGAACACCGCAACGAGAGTGGAATAATGACACATGATAAGAGGATGGCAGATAACAGAGGACGAAGCTACAACCAAATAGGCCAAAGCGATGATGACAACATGCCAATATGTGAAATATTAGTGCCTTACTTCTTGAGACGTGGCTTCTCCCATAGCTATACACAACGTACATATACCTAAGAAAGGAAACCACTTCTTTTTGATGCCATTTGATTTTAGAACAGATTGGAGGTCAAAAGAAAATCAGTTACAATAGTAGACATAGAGCGAGTAATAACACTAACAATAGACTTCTAAACAAATTACAAACGGCAAAAAATCAAACTTTTTTCATGAAGGTTATAGGAAGTCGCGTATTCAGTAAACATAACGCGAATTCTTTGGGCTAATTTTAATTGGCGAGAAATTTGCAACGAATGCTGTAATTTTTCAGTTACAAGAAAATTAATTCTTGCGTGATTGGCAATACTGATCACCATAAAATGTGGTGATGTATTGTATATTTCACCGCTAAATCTACCAAATGAAGATGTATAGATAAAATGCTGGATCTCATGGCGAGATTGATCTAATATCAGAATTCTTCCACTAAATAGGCTCATACAAGCTATGCTGTCTTAATTATATTGTCATCTCACAATTCCCAAAGCATACATACTTGAACCTCTTTCTAGTTCTTCTATCTACAACTCCACGATCAGCTTTACGATGTAGAATGCATGGTTCTTATTATTACCAAGCAAACGCCATGATGGTGTACGTAGTGTAGAATGCATGGCTCTATTACCAAGTAACCAATAACAGTCTTGATACTATAAATATGGCAGAAACCTTCTTGCTTTACTATGTTTGGCAAAAGTGTATAATTTCCCTCCAACTACAGGATTAGTTCTAGGGGTTGAAACAATATTTGAAGAGTTGTGATTGGCAAATAACTCTTCATGGACCCACTGGCTGGGTATTGGTTATTATCCACCAGGTTGACAGGTAGTATATATTATTGTTGCTAACGTACTTTTCACTACACTGATAACTGGCCCACGACAGTATGCTCTGACCTTCAATTCTCTCTCCTTCCACAGATGATGATGTGGTCAGTAGTTTGTCTATCATAAAAAAGATCACAACCACACACGCCTTAAAGTAATTCTGCCAAAATACTGAAGAAGACTGCTTTAGTGGCCAGAATTGTCTCTCTCCATTGTACGAAAGCCAATGCCCCAAATATTTATTCCAGAGCAACTTGACTTTAATATAAACAGATATGACCTAAGCAATACGTGTATATGATGGACTTTGCAAAGCATTTATAAACAATTTACCAACCTCGAAGCTCTAGTAGTAACATAAACCATTTTTCTTTATTTTTAGACACCATCTCAACGACAAAATGACAAAGAAGATAGGCTTTCGAACAACAACATCAAAATATCCCCCACACCACTGCAACCGACACCGCCCGCGTCACCGCAACAAGCAACCGCCTCCAGGCGGCTCCTGCAGGACATCCTGTCGCGACCCGGTCCCTATCCCATGATAGCGATACCGCCGCAGGGTTACTGGGTGGACGGTACCGACCATGATTGCGAATACGACCACAGGGGAATACCGATACTACCGCACGGGACGTGGCGGGCGAAATTCGAAACCGACGATACGGCCAAATGCTACAGGAGGTTCTTCGTCGGCAGGGTGAGTTAATCATGTAGTTTTTTTTAGTAATTTGCACAGTTTTAATGCGGATAATGATCATATATTTTATTTTATTTTTTCTTTATATTGCGTGTAGATTTTTGTAGATATAATCCGTACATTACTAAAATCAAGTTTCATAAAAGTTCATTACTCGATAAATTTCATAACATGAAAATCTGGGATTAAACAAGAAACGATTAACTACAGTATTAACTGAATATGCTTGTAAACAAAATGCAACAGCATTCTTCGTGGGATAATAGGCGACTATTATCAATATCTTTTTAGCTAATGGAATTATGTGTATTTTACTAGCAATAAAAATATTTCAAGTCGTTTCAAGAGAGAAATTAATCTCCTTACTATCTTTATGCGCATAAATGTTCGAACATCCCATCGTGTAGTTCTTGTATTAAACGATGGGGAACTATCATCGTAGTCATACTACTGTAATAAATTTTAGACGATTAGCGGAAGACTATACGCTAGATGGATATGTATACTACCACCCAAAAGTTTAGTTACACAAATTTATGAAATAAATTGTAGTTTTTTAATAGGTTTTATAATTTATATGAAATTGAAACTATTATATACATAACTATGACAATCATATTTATCTCACCTATTCTTCCGATAATACCCAGAATAAATTATTTAAATTGCAAACATGAATCCTCTATTCACGGAACCCCATTGCAAGCAAATTATTTTGGTCAATAATTACACACATCAACATAATCTAAGGATATTATTTGCTTAACAAAAATAATTTAGTGCATCTTTTTACCCATTTTTGTCTTGAAAGTTAAATGTAAAATAAGCTATGAGTGAAATTAACTAAATTAATATTTAACACAATTTTAATAAAAATTTATTGATTAGAAATTAGAAATTCTACAAAATGGAACTAAACAACAATTCAAAATTAATCTTATATTGAATTAAAAAATTTGAAGAATAAGGAATTAATAAAGAGTGGGACCTCCTCTGGAGTTTAAAACCGCCCTACATCTTCTTGGCATAGACAGAATAAGATTGTCCAAGTCTTCTTGTGGAAGAAGATTTCACTGTTGTGAAAGAAGTTCTTACAGTTGCCGTCGATTTTGTATAGCGTCTATATGTGGCAGGCATCTTCTCTGAAGCATATCCCATGCATGCTCAATGGGATTGAGGTCTGGGGATTGAGCTAGCCATGGCAAAACCTCAATTCTTGCATCATTGAGCCAATCTGTAACAACTCTTGCCACATGTGGTCGTGCATTGCCATGCATAAGGGTTAAATTTCGGCCCGACGCTTCTGCAAATGGCTGAACAACAGGTTCAAGAATATTCTGGATACATTGCTCAGCATTTAATAATTGATCTAGAAAAACGAGATCAGTTTTCCTACCCAGCATAATTCCCGCCCATATCATTACAGTACCATCTCGGTAGCTGTGCACTTCTTGGGCATGCTGTAGCCTTGCTGCATTACCAGGCTGACGCCAGACTCTTAATCTGCGAGTATCTGGTCTTAATCCAAATGGCGACTCGTCAAAAAAAAAGTATAGTCGACCATTGTTCTCGAGTCCAGTTTAAGTGTTCTCGAGCCCAGTTTACTCAATGTCCTCGATTTCCCCTGGTTAATGGTGGCACCCTAAGAGGGCGTCTGGAGTGAAGATTGACTTCTCTTAAACGACGCCTGATGGTTTGGCTGTGGACTGTCACGTTATGGACTGCCTGGAGACGCGTTTTTAACTCAGTAGCAGTTAGTGAACTCTGTCGGCGAGCCTGAAGAGTGATGTACCGGTCCTGAATAGCAGCGGTGGCGCGTCTTGTATGTCTGTATCTCTGTAACGTCGCCATAGTCCGCTAATTACGCTCTGTGTTGTACCTAGCCGCTCCGCTACGTCAACTTGTCTTACTCCAACTTCCAGCATTCCAACTGCGCTATTCAGTTCGTCAGGATGCAAATGACGACGTCTATTTTGTTTATTCATGTTTGCTTTTAACGCAATTTATGCTTACATTTATCAATGGGTACTAATTTTTGTGAAACAACGCAGAAATGGTGGGAGAAGTAACACACTAAAGTTAAAATTCAAAACATTTTAAGACTTATCATTAACTGTACTTGTTTAATGGATACTTTTGACAGATAGTTATTTATGAGTTACCTAGCAACCAAACTAAGCAACAAAAGACAATATTTACGGAAGTAAAATCAAGCAAATAAAATAAACATTGATATCTTTAGATTATGTTGATGTGTATTTGCTCTTATTATGACATAAGAAAATATGGCAATAGATTAAAGCAACAAATTTGATGCCAACACCAATATAAATTAAGCGTCACATACTTTCGTACTTCGGTGTATATAAGACGAAATTATTCAAGACGCCTGCGATGTAATAAGTCGATGTTTAACGAACCGTTCGGTTATATCGAGTATCATCGAGCCACGTTTGAAGGAATCGTCTACACTCAGCATTTAAATCGGATTTACAAAGGTGCTAACACCACACTGTTTTGATAATGCGAGGTCTTCGTCGGAATTGCCACTAAAGGAAAGTGAGAATCTGATGACCCGACACTCCGCCTGCGTTAGGTAACAACTGTTTAACACCGTTGCGCGTAGTATATTGTCCCGTGGGAATTTTAAACGTACGGATTACTTATGCGTTAGTATAATGTGTGTACATCATACAATGGCAGCTATTATATAAAATCACTTTGCGACATCTTTGTTGTGAAATAGCACCACAAAGGCTTGGTAGTATAAACGTTCTTGTTTTCTAAAGAATTTGTATCTGTGTTTTGATGGTGTTAAACGGTTAGTTTGAAGATGTTCTCATTGTATATTTTGATAAGCATTATGAGGTTGAGAGATTTCTATTGGATGAACTACATTCTAGGTGTTGCACAATTATTTCAAGCTCTTGAATCTGTGAGTGGCATGCGTTTTACGACTTATTGTTTAGGAATACTTACAGTTAGTGTATATTGTCAATAAAGGACAAATAAAAAAAATAGATGAGACTATTTCCCAACAGAATTTAACGACTATCAAAGAACTTTAAACACCTAACGTAAAGTTCAAAATTTGTTTCTTCTAGTGGATTAGCAGAAATTTATGATAAAAGATTTCTCATTAAGAAGCAACAAAGATAAGACCAATATTGACATAAGAATTTTAAATCTGCAAACCACTCAAAGGGGTAATATGTTGAGCTTTCTAGACAATGACAAATGTCTAAGATAACAAGGCACACCTATCCAAGTATCCAGTTTGGTGGGGGTTTGTCTACCGCTACTGCCAACCAGCTTAACTCCATTTGTCCCAATTATATTGTATCATTTTTACGTAAAGTAAATTATTATTTAAATAGTTGCATTAATTACCTAATCAGTATAAACGTCATCAACTCAAGATTACTGACTATCTCCGGTGCTTTAGCCCCTTAACTGAATCACACCTCATAATTTTAGGCATATTCCAATGCATGCTTTATTATTGTCTCCTTAGATCAAATTTCTTATAAATGTCAAGAATTTATGATTGGAACTGCTTGATGAAGACAGTATTTGCAAAATAGCATGTTTGCTTTTTTCCAGTATCAGCTTAGAGAAGGCATATTTCCACAGCTAGTAGCCTTATGTGCCCACCTCTTCTCTTTAACTTCTCACCAAACATACTAGTATTCATCTTTGTTCACCTTGATAATCCCGGTTAAATTAAACATTGTAAACTTTTACTTATCAAGTACAGGTTTAGCAACTCCCGCTTTTTCCTTGTTTGCTATATTTCTTCGTAAGTACAAAACTAAATCTAACACCGTTTTATCAGGACAAATTCTAGCTTCAGCTTACCCGTTTTTGTTCAAGTTTTGGATTTGTTTGTCCTGCTTTTACCAGTTAGTTAGTTACCTCTTCGGATAACCCATGCTAAACAAATCCAAATAAGGCCCAATACAAGTCAAAACCAGGTAAGTTGATACCAACATCAGGTAAACTATAATAGCTATCAATAAAATTAAGAGGACCAGTCACTATATTGGTATAGTCGGTCTATTTTACAACTATTTCGGAACGGCAATTTTCTTGGGATGAGAGGTGGTACTCGTCAAGGCACCATACTAGAAAAGTAGCACCCCTCACCTCAAGGAGATCACAGATGTAGTTGCGGAAAAAGGTACTGCCACGCCATACAAGCGCGCTATTAACCGGCTGGCGTCAAAGCCACAGCTCCCAGAAAATTCAAAATATCTTCAGAAATTCAGGAATTAAAAAAAGAGAAGTGGTTAATATCCAAATTTTTCTTTGTTAGCGATTGCTTTCATACTTACTTCCACATGCTTTTAACAAGAATTGCATTATTATTTCTCTTCTGTAGCAGGCAGGTGATTAATATTATTTTAATTTTCCCCTAGGTATATCCTTCGTAGTCTTTTGCCATCAGAACTTAATGATTGCTGAAGTCGATTGCTAGACCTCGCTAATAATCAGAAATTATTAATTTGCCACTGATTTGCCAAATAGCTCCAAAGCATAGTGATTTTGGTCATGTTTGCCTTGCGAGTGGTTCAGGCTAATGTAAAACCTAAGTTTGATTGATTTGAACAGGGGTTGAACAAGGTATACAATGAAAGCTCTCATAAGGGGACACTCATGGTTGCAGTGATTCAGTCCGGCTATGGGATAGCTTATAGGATAGCTCGAAAAAAATCTTTATTTAATGGATATTTTTAGGACAATGAATAAAAAACAGAAAACATTTAGCATTGTAAATATTCTCTGGTGGATGCCCAAGCAATATATGTAGATGGAAGCTTTGCCTTGAACAGGTTGACATCTCTGTGGCTTTCATCTGCAGCGTCACCTGATATATGTTTAAAAGTTTTGTTATGTCTTTTACGCCATTTTGGTAGCTATGCATCTGACGCAAAAAATGCAGAGTATCCCATTTTTGCTGAGCTATTTCTTTTGCTATGACCTTTACTATCGGTGCAGAGATAGGTACGTTCTGGCTTCTTGCTCTTACGAACCAATCAAAATACATTTTCTCCATACAAGCCTTCAGGTTTAAGGGTGGGGTTTCTTCTGGGGAATATTTATACCAGATTGCCGTTTGCAACAAATATTTTCTTTATTTTTCGAAGCTTCTGAAGCCTGTGTTTTCCCGATATTAAACTTTTGGAAAAATTTGTGGTTTTACATACTTAGGAAATGTTTTGTTTCCGCTTATGAGAGATGTTTTGCACGAAATGTATATACACATATAGTAGAAATATAGTGTCCGCGTCCGTCCGTTGGAGCGTCCGTTTATGGGATAGTAATTTGTACTAAAAACGTACCCAAATACTTGTGTATAGAATATTTGTCCGGTTACGAGATGTCCGCTTATAAGAGCTGTCCGGGAGTGGAGCTTCCACTGTATACAAATTAGTTTGGATATACTGGATTTAAACCATTCTATTCAATAAAGAGGATGTAATTTGAAACCATAATTGTCTCGAGGAAACATAATTTACTTACTGTTATCATTACCTAGTTTGAAAATATAAAAGTTCCATCATACAAAATTAATATTGAATTATAACTGAACATGTTGCTGCTAACAGTTCCCAATAGAAAAGAGTTGTATTGAAAAATATACCAATTTCTCTTTGAAGAATCACGTTCCGTTAGGTACTCTTTACACATACGCAAGAACAATTTAAATACCAGTCGGAATTACCAGAAAATATGCAAATCGAGACGGGCGAGATTGCCGCAAACACCGGTACAGCTCGGTTATGATTTTCTCCGGCTGCTTTTGTTGCATTTATCGCGACGCGCGCGCGATACACTTTAATAACAATAATAACATTCACACATTCCACAAGTACATATTTTGCGGGGGAAAGGAGCGTGTGGGTTTATGAATAATTCAGATGGTTAGCGACGCGGTGCGGTGCCGCAGTGCGACCGCTGTGCACCGTGCAATTGAGATTTTCAACTTAATTAACGCTCTTTGTTCCACCAGAAACTATGATGAGAGAATTCCCATTCTCACAGAAGGGGAGTCGCCTCCAGCCTCACTCGATCTTGCACGCCGACTTTTATGTTTGAGGTGCTCATCCGATAGCTAGCGCGAATTACAATTAAACTGCGTCCGCTTGCAGAATAGGATGTGGTTCAGATGATTTGCAAATTTAGGCGAATATTTCTTTTTTGATGTCACAATTCTGGGTTGATTTAAAGAAGCTACCAGTATCTTATTTCTATCCTTTGGTGTAATGGCCAATAGCTAGCTAGCATGTCAAAGATTTATCGCTGCTAAACAGTAGTGAGATATAATAATTAAGCACCAAATGTGGTATGGTTTATACTATACAATAAATATTCTCTGTATTAGAAATATCACGTGATTACAACATCCAATAAACGGTTTTAAATCACATAATTGGAACCACTATTATTCTTTATCGTCCATTACCTTCTCGAATACATTCCGTTATTGAGCAAAATTTATCTACTATGCATATTGTCCATGAGATACAGTTAATGGACTCCATTAGGACGAGTAAAATATGAAAAATACATTTTTCTTTATCGAATAATCTACATATTTTAGAGCACACCGTTAAATCCATATATCAATCGATTTATATTCCCAGCACGAAAATACGATATACGACAGCACAAATCAACAAAACGTATACACACACAAATGACTTCGAAAATAAATATATCAAAGATACTGTAATTCGTTCTGGTATTGACGTCTACAACAGATTTTTGAAATGTTTATTTAACCTGCGTTATTTACCTTCCACGATTCGATTATATTCCTAAATATAAATTTAAAATCCCAGACCCACATACAGCACGCACTGCAGAAGAAGCATAGAAAAGTAGCTTTGAAATTCTGAGTATGTTTCTTTAAACAATGGCAATTGATTCCTGTAAATTTTATACGTGCTTGTTGTAATTCAAGTAATTCGTTGAAATCAGGTAGAATACGTATCTATTTGCATTCCACATAGAACAACAAATGCACTTTTAACATGTCGTACATTGCGTAGATATCGTGGAAATAGTCTTGAAGATTGTGAACAGCAATAATAGTTTTCAAACTTTTAAAATGGTTAGTTTCACCCCAATAGGTCGTCCAGATTAACATGTATAGAGTTTAGTGAATAACAACATGCCTTTTATTTCTGATACGCCATTATAAAAGTCAGAACATTGTATGTAATACAAATATTTTTTATTCTTTCATGTTGATCGATTCCAACGTATATATCTGAACATTCTCGAACAATAAACTTACATCTTGAATGGACTTCGATTCCAAGAGAGAACCTTTTAATTTTTAGCTCTCGGTGTGAACCTCCCATTGACGGGCATCTCACAAACGATTGGCTTTTTACGATTCTTTGTTGTACAGAAATGTCATAATTCTCAATTTTTTTGCCACTAAATCTATTCAAAAAAATCAATAATCAATACTTGCAGTAATTTTAACTTTATGAAAGTTGCGATGCACTCGGTTATAATAATAATTAAGTAATTAATAATAAACATAATAATAATAATAAATTGTTAGATAATTCCCGAGGCTAACTAAGAAAATATTTTTTTGTAGAATTAGACTTCCTCCGCCTCTTCATTTGAATCAAATTTCTTTCCGGTGAGCATTAGTTTGAGATCATACAGATGGGAAACCTATTCAAAGCGTAATTTATTCAATTTGACCATCATTGTCATTGACTGGTGATACGATGCATTATATTGACTGAAAAGCATGTTTTTCTTCTTTACCTCACACTGTGGAGTGAAGTGATGGAACCATGTTTCATCCGAAGCTACGTACCCGATAAAAAATCCATATTGTGGGTAAACGGCCCCAAATAGCGCTCTGAATCATTGGCACGTTGTTGTTTTTGACCAACTGTGAACAAACGCAATCAAATTCGAAATCAGCTTTCTCATGGATAAATGTTCACGCCAAATGAAGTGAAAAAATTCTTTTGATATCTTTAGGAGGTTGGCTACTTCATTCAATTTGCTGTTTGCCAAAATGACTTTCTGGACTTTTCTAATAGATATAAACATCTCAATTGGATGACCAGAGCGTTGAACATCATCGGTGCTTGTACGGCTACGGTTCCACGGTTGCTTTCGATGGAATAGATTCCAGATAACGCTTATCAAAGGTAGCCAAAGTTTGACGTCTTGCTTGATCGATGTTTTTCTCCCATCAAAAAGCAATGATAAATCAACACACGAAATTGCTTTGACTCTATTGCTTTGAAAATCTCAAAAGTAACGTCACTAGAACCACGTTAACTTGAAAACTACTTATCGAATTGTAATCAAACTTTGACAGGTATCGTTTGTAGATTAGGACTTTCTAAAAATTATGTCAGTATTTGTGCCAGCCTCGGAAATTATCTACCGATGTGTTAGAATGCGCATTCGAATACAATTTGAAGAACAAAATAATACTAACCAAATTATAATGAAAGGCAGAAAAATGGAAACGTAAGTGCCACTAGCTTGTAAGTTGTAGATGCAATATAGAAACTATACGTATAGTTTTATGTAAACCTAATTGATACGGACACAAACGTCACAAAATGAGCCGTATATCAGCGAGGAGAACTATCGCTGTAGATTGCAATTTGAGCTTTTGAGATATGTACATTTGCCAATGAGGGTAGAGTAAATCCATTTTGCTTCAAATGGCAGTAGCTGCTTTGAAAGTATTCAATACCAACTAATACATCAGCACAATCGCCAAACTAAACTTTGTAGAAGATGTGTGGAAATATTACTGGAATAATGGAGAAAAAAATTTACCAAACTATATGAGAAAATTAATGCCATCGAAACCATCATACTAAAATCCCTAAGGGCTGTCTAACAAAATATTAAAACGAAACTCTAGAAAAAAATTGAAAAAACTTATTTAAGAATAATCAAGTAGTATTTTCAAATTATTCATCTACAAAAATGCTTTAGTTTAAAAAAATGTCATTGTAGTACTTAGTGTGATCAAACTAGGAAACACTAGAATGGTAAACAGTAGTAAAATTTTAGATATGCGCATTTGAAGACAGAAATACTAACAAAGAAACATTTGCAAGAGTGTCTTCCCTTTTTAAATAAAATCTTATGAATTTATTAATCTATCTATCTTATGAAACCAACGTTAATTACTTTGACGCTAATCATTCGTGGTTTCACTTAATAATTCGAAAACTGTAAGGAGACAGCAAAAACAATTCGTGACAGAATTTTAACTGTTTTACAGTCCCTTAACAACGTAAATATTTTCTCTACAGCAAGTACTTAGTTAAGAAAATAACTTCCTACCTCTTCTTTTTTGCAAATTTTTCGACCATCCTTAGGAGTACATAAAAACAGTTAGAATATATTATAGTATCAAAAGATAAAAAGGGCTTGATGATCTATAATAGTTAGTAAAGTTAAAAATGTCAGTTACCAGATAATACGAAGGCTAAACCAAATACTAGAACAGAAGAAGACCAACAAGGTTGAATTAAAGACAAATCTAAATAGTATTAGATTTTTGGATATAATTTTACAGAAATCACACAAAAAGTTATTCTATTATTATTATCTATGGTAAAGAATCTTACACCGACATTCTGAATTTGGTTTTTTGTAGTTTCCCAAATTCCACGGCAAATGCAGCAAGATAACATTTTAAGTCGGTCTAAAGCCGCAGGCGTAATAATAACTCATGGCCAGCCGATGCCCCCTGTAATTGGCGCAAGCTGTTGGGGGATGCTAGGGCATGAATTATTATTATTATTATTATTATTATTATTATTATTATTATTATTATTATTATAACTAGAGATAACATTCAACTCTTTCGATACAACATAAACTAGTAGCGTGTAATAGTGTGGGCTCATATGTTAATAAATATTTCTACGTCGAAAGCAGAACTCGAAGAAAAAGTAAAAGTAAAAGATACCCTATACAAAATAAAGAACAGATATGCGATATTTTAATTTGTTAAATTTTTATATTAATATAATTCAGTAATTCATATCTGTTTAATTTATTTATAAATACTACTTTCTAAGAGTCGCCAATAAAGTCTTAGACAAGCTTTTTCACACAATTTACACTTAAGGTCTAGGTAATAATTTTTATTAACGCCGTATTCCGAGAGTTTTACATTCTAGTTAGTATCTCATAAACATCTTCAGAAGCCACTACTTTAAGTAATTGTTGTGTACCGAATATTAAATGAAGAGAGTAAACAATCCCAACTAGCCTAAAGTAGTTATTCTAAGTACTTGGAACTTACTACGTCTTATTAACTATGTGGGCTTTCGGTTTTCAACAAAATCATAATATTGTAAATATAAACATTACAAAAAATAATACAATAAAACAAAGCAGGAAAATAAATTAAATAACTACAAAGTCAACGACTTGTCATTAACGTAAAGGGGTAACTCAACGTGTCAACCACACTGCAGACAAAAGCCTGATGGCCTTCTATATCGTTTCATATTTGCCACGTCTGATAATACCTCTCCGATGTATTTTTTTGAAAGTTCTATAGGTTCTAATGATAGATTTTTGAAATTTTATACCAACTAAATATTCAGTCCTAGTTTTTACAATACTTGAGTAACGCTTTACCATTCTGTATAATAGTCTTTTAATAGGTTAAATAGCTGGACTCAACATTATTGGTAGCGTAGTCGTACCAGTACAAATGATGATCCCCGTAGTGGAAGTCCAAAACCGTCTACTGCCCCAGATATAGTCGAAAACGTTCACTGTATTGGTATTGTGTTGGATTGATATCTCAAATAACAGTGTGTGATAGAATTTTGACTGAAGAATTGGGAATGAAAATATACTCAACGCGTTAGATACTCCAATTAGTCGCACCGAATCTTTTCACTATTTCTGGCGTCTTTTTGGCACATTTTTGCCACAAGCCAAAGGACCGTGACATGATTTTTTCTTGTCTTACATTAACGTACTTTTCTAAACACCTCATTCACCTGATTTATGTCACAATAAATTGACGTGCTCAATGGATATTTTGGCTACCAATTATTATTTAATGACACGCCCCGTCACATTTACATCGTATTTTTAACGTGCTTGAAATACATATTTGTGATTATTTCCTTTACACTGTATTAATTTCTCTTAGTAAACTCGAAGTTCTGCACTTGCTTTTCCTTCATATTGATATACATATACCTGCTCACGATTCGAAAGTGTAAATCTATTACCTTTTCCGCTTCCAGTAACAAGATATTTAAAACTCGGACCTTCCCTGAAATCATGATCCGAAACCTTGCCATTAACTACAGTAAAATAACATTGCCTGATTGGAGATTTTTTCTTTGATGAAATAGTGTTGATGGAACTGAGAAATGTTATTGCATTATGTTGTACAGTAGTGAGTCGAAATAAATGAATGCGAGAACTTATAGGTCTTATTTTTCATACTACGAAATGCATAGAATACATTATGCATTATTTCGCGCAAAAGCATTGACCTCCTATATTCTTAATTTGAAAATTTTCTATTCATAAATCCGAAACTAAAACAGAAATTTACAACTTTTTTCTACGAAAGCCGTCACTTTTGCTATCCCAAGTTTAACACTTTCGGTCCGAATATTTCTGGTCACGAATGTATCCATCAAGAACAGTGGTCGCTATTTTACACGGTAACGACTAAGAAAGCGACCGGCCGCATAGTACGTGAACAGAAATACACCGGAGATTGGATTAGAACGTAACGAAGTATTTCTCTTACTTAGTTAGTCAATGGGTAGGGCACACAATGTGGAGTTATATATATTTTTCCACAGCTTTCACGCCCACTGCATACAACACAGTCTCTTTTATTTTAAAGCGGTTATTATGCCAGTCTCTATTGTTGTTGGCTGTGTGTCGTTAGGAACTCTTGGAATAAAAACAGGTTACAATAGAAACAATAGATTCTTTCATTAGGTCTTTTCTATGCATGTGTGCTCTCTACCCCCGAGTTTTACATACGATATTCTAGATACGTAGAAGATGGAGAAGATTCCTGCGGAAGGAAGACTGAATAGAATTGGATATACGTTTTCTTTTTACGATATGGAAAAGGTCTTGCCCGAAGTTACCTTTAACCGTTACGGTTAAACTTTAAAAATGCCTACAGCAAGTCGGGGCATTGTCATACATAAACAACATTCGTACCCTAACATCCAGGGAAGCAAAAAAGAAAGTTATTTGATTATTATTGAAGAATAAATCAAGAACTCATTGATGGTTTCTGCCTACACACACATATAATAAAAATTGCTACCAATTGATGACTGGATTGAATAATGATATGCGGATTTCGTCTTGCCACTAAGGTTAAAATTAAATTGGGATCGAAGGGAGGGATTGAGGAGGGTCGTCCCATAACTGGCCCTCTCCTTCATTTTCTTACAAATAGTCGTGGCATATCTCAGCTGTATTTTGTGAGTCAGTATATGTAATTCAGATATGTAGAGATTTCATCAACTACGAGCATCACTTTGTTTAATCTGTTAACAACTTCACCTGTTCGTGAACCATGAATCTCGAACTTAGAACTATCACTTGCCCACCTCTCTGGTTTCTTTAAAACTGTCACTAGTCACATTGATGAGTTTCGTGTGTGCCACTTTCATTTCAGGCTTCCTTGGAAAAAAAAATCTGCAGGAACAATCTTCAAACAATTTTAGTATTGAACAATGACATCAACGTGAGACTGTTGAAATAGAGCCAACTGTATGCTAAAATGTGTTGAAAAACTAGATACGTTTGTTTGGTAGGCATTACGATGATTGATTGATGGATTATTTTTTTTTCGGCCACTTTATGGCAACTATCAATTAATGCATGCAATCATAATACCAATATCTAACAAACATAAAGACTCACAGTTAACAATTCGAGGTCACAAATTTTCCCAGCCACAGTAAATTTTGAAATAATCAAACTCCAATGATGTAGAAAAAGATCACGCACCATACTCGTAGATCTAACCTACACTGCATCAAAAATCGAAGAAAAAAACATTAGCAGGGATGACACCCTTTTTTATTTAGCTAATCTATACCTTTTACTTAAGGAGGTATGTATACTTACAGCAAAAGAACAGAAGCATTGAAGAACAGAAAAGCGGAAACTATCACAACAAAATTTATTTTAATTCATTTTTTGAAGAGAAAATACGAAGCTGGAACGAAAAACGTATCCGAATCCAAGAAATCATATAACGAAACAAATCCCAGTTCCGAATAGCGAATTTTGCGGCACTAAATCATACACCTAGCTTCTTTATTTCACCACCATAACGGGATCAAAATTCGGAAATTCTCAATATAGAGAGTAGGACCATGAAAGCCTTCGATCTCATGAGATATAGTTAGATTCTTTAGCACTTGATTAATATGTGCAAAGTTGCTTACAAAACACTAAAATTCAAGATTCCGAAAAGTTTATACGATGTCAAAAATATCTCCAGGACTAACACAAACTAACTCTTTTCGGTAGACGACTTAGTTTTGATGCCTTTAAAGATTTTCCTAAAACAGGATACTACAAGGCGCTGGATATTGGCTAAATATGTTAAATATGCTTAGATCCCTCGATATAAATAAATATTCGGATTCTTTAGGTAGAATATGTAGCAATTGCTGCTTTTGTTTATTGGTTATTTATTACAAGATCAGTATTTCTTTTCCAGCTCTTTTTCAATCATGCTTTGGTTGGCATTTGTTATAATAATAATATTAATAATAATAATCTTTATTGCCCAACAGGCCAAGACCCAATAACAGGACAAGCAATAATATACATACATGTGCACAAAATACATATAAACATAATTATTCAATTTAATATCAATTAATTAATAAGAAAAAACAAAAAAAAATCATTCTGTGATACTAAATGACAAAAATTAAATTAATTTAAATAAAAAAATGCAAAATAATAAAAATATATAATTAACAACTCATATTCAGTTACGAGGACCTACTACATACAAATAAGTCATCCGGTCCCCGATTACCCAGCTTAGAAAGAGTGTATACTGGCAGACGCCTCATAAGGTTAGTTCTTGCGAACGGAACCATAAATGTGGCTTCATACCTCGCACTTAACCTTGGCACAAGAAATGACATTCGCTGAAGAAGGAATGGACAATCATAGCGATTACCGAGAAGCTTCATTAAGAATCCCTTGCATATACCATCTCGCCTGGTGTTCAACGACAGCATAGTGTGTTTTGACAGAAGTTCCATCCGACTTATATGTTAGAAATTTTAAAAATCTTCTGGGAATGCGATCAAAAAGTAGGAAATCTGATGCATACAAGGGATACGAGATGAGGGAAGCATATTCTAATTTGCTCAACACGTAGGCATAGTACAAGGTCTTGGGTACTGCATTGTTAGTAAAGTATTTAGAAATTCGCATTATAAATCCAAAAGATTTGTAAGCAGTAGAAGATACGTATGCTATATGTGATTTGGAGGTGAAGCTGGAATCGAATATGACACCAAAATCTTTAAACTCAGAAGATGTTCTGAGCTTAATACCGTTGATGTTATACGATGTAGGAGATACTTGCAGTAAACGTGAATATGTAACAACACAACATTTCTCAAATATTCAACCTTAACTTATTTTTATCACACCATTGATGAAGCACGTCTAAATTTCTTTGTAACCTCTCTTCATCGCTTGCACATGTAATCTCGGGAAATATTTTAATACCGTCAGCGTAACCAAGAATTGGACAATCCATTTTAAACAATAAGTCGTTCACGTATAAAACGAATAGTGGAGGTCCAAGATTGGATCCTTGAGGGATGCCGGAAGATGGAAAAAAAGTCGTCAGAAACGTAATCATTATAAGTGACATAGGACCATCTTCGATTCTGGTAAGATTGGATGAGTTTTAGAGAGGTAACAAAACCAAACGAGGATAATTTCTCAACTCTCTGTTATCAACTGAATGTCAATTTAGTCTCTAAATTGGCAGATTTGCTTAAAGCAATATATTCGATCCTTATTTGACAGTATCCAGTAAGAAAAAATGTAAACGAAACGATTTGAGTTGAAGTTCGTTTTGAGGTCTTGTACTGGCCGACAAAGTGTATTCACTGATGAAGAAAAATATTTGCGAAAAAATCATTTCAACAAACTAAAATCTCGAACAGATCCACAGAAACTTAGCTTAGATGAGGAAATTGCGGAATTTCAAATATTAAAATAACCGAGACGGGATAAGTTATAAAAACTAAATTTACTAATGTCCAACCTGAGTTCTATTTTAAAGTTTCATAAGGTTCAATTTCGACTATCTACTCGAATGTGATAATTATAAAATTATTTTAATGTGACCTTTGTATTACATGCACGGGTAAATTAGAACACCTAACTTCATATCTAAAGAGACATGTTAACTGAACCTGTCGTTAGAAATTATTGGAGGTAAATATTTGGTTTATTACCATCTTAGTTGTGTAACCATAACGTCAAGTACAATGTCAACACCTTCTTGTAAAGGCGTGGCGCACAGTATTAAACTCACATTCTAATCCAAATACATTCAACATTAAGAATCTCTATCCCCAATAGACACTTGCAAATTATGTAGGTACGAGTTAGTACATATGTTTACACCTAATTGAACCTACATTTCGATGCGGCGTATCGCAATATTATAGAGCTTATTTTCACATAACATAAAAAAGTCACCCCATCTGACAACCATTTATTGTTGTGTGTATACACGTTTTATCCACTTTTATTATCCGAGTTTTACGACTGTTGATATAAGTGCGTAATAGCTTTATATCCTGATTTTTTTCACGAACATCATGTAAGTTTTTCGTTAGGCACGTCGAACCTTCTTGTGAACCCGACCATATGGGATGGTTTTAATGGTTTTTCTGGGCTCAACTCGCAAGAGAAGTAGATGCGGATCGGTATAATCCCGACTGTCTCTTTTCTTTGCATAAAAACCGATCCTCTTTTATTTTCATTCGTTATTATGGTCCCTCTTGCCGGCGTCTTATTCTTATGCATTCGCCTTGCATGGAGACTCTTCTATATAGGTGGGCTAGAGAAAGATGGTCGGATAACTTGTCTAATAATAGAATAAATCTCGTATGTCTTCCCACATGAACGAGAAGACCCTATCTGCTGAGAATCTGCCAAGCCCTCTCGTTCCTTTTTAATACCGCGAAAAAAGTTCCCGTATAGAAGCGCTAATGTTATCGGGGATTCTTCTTTTTTTTGAAATTCAATTCTCTGTGCAGGTTTACGTTATTATTGTATGTTGTAATATTGTTTCTTCCCAATATATGTACTTATAATGGAAGATTTTCGTATTGTAGTGTATGTGGTATTACAATTTGAAGAATATCGCATAGAATCATACAGGGTGTTGAACGACAAAATGATGAGGAATCACTTTACGAACAGAAGTTTGTTCGTAAAGTGAGCAAAGTTTCCAATTTTCTCGACTTCAACTATTCACTCCTCTTTAACTAACAAAATGTCATTTATTCCAGCTTAAATTTCTAATTTAAGAGTTGTAATAGTTCAGCAGTGCAAATTGCCGTCTTTTGTCCATGAACTTACCTTATATGAAACACAATGAAATTACGAATTCGTAATTGCATCTCTATAAGCGTGGATAGACCAATTTCGTAAAATTGTCTCCTAACGAAAAAGAAAACAGCCTATAAATGCGTACTTGTAACTCGCTCTTAGTCACGTTTTGTATTAATCTAATTGCAGATGAGCAATCTGCGATAAGTACTGGTTTTTATTTTTCGAGTAACTTGGAACCGAGCGCATCTACTCGCGACATCGAATGCAATAGACACAAAGAGTTCGTGCCTTATTTTCTTCTGTTGGCATCGGATAACCATGTTATTATAATACTGGATTATATGTACTCTCTAATTTCACGTATTTGAAACACTCTAGTTATTGCTTCTCAGAAAACGGGAATATAATTTTTTCGTTGGTTCTTCTATATGGCTGGTCGTTAAATATTTTGTATTACAGGCTGTGATATAGGTGGAGCAAATTAGAGTTACCCACAGCATTCAATTAGAGAAACTAACACTTACATTCAACTATGTATGTAAATACAAAGTAAAGAGTACGTATACATATAATACGCTCATAGGAATATCTCGTCCACATGTCTTAAAACGAATAGCTCGGAGAAAAAGGATTATGTTAAATTTCTCTTCAGTTAGGTCTTCATTAATTATGTTTTTTTCAGCTACTGCATCCGACAGAAAATATCCATTTATTGGCATTAGTACAATTTGATGGCAAATTGCCCATTACGCCTTTGCAAAAATTAAGATTTAATACAAAACATAATCATTTCAATCTTACTACTTCAAACTGTGCGTCCAAGTTGAAAGTTCATGGGATTTGGTCCTTCAATCTTTTTTTATCGAACATAGTCGATTTAGAAGATCAAACAAGGGGTCTATTTGAGCCACCCACCATGATGTTCTCAAAACCGTCAATTATGACATAATTTAATTGGTATCGGTCTGTCCTTTGTTCTTCTATTTCTTTTGCCAGGATTTTCCCTAGATCCTCCGTCCACTAGCTGGTAATAGTGATTAGGGATTTAGGCCAACAAATTAGTCTATATTCGAAAGGCATTTTCTATACAGTGTTGGGGTCATTTGTAGGTCACCATTCTTAAGGAATAAGCTCTAAAAATGCCATATCCTGATGCCTGGCTCAAATAGTAATCGACCGTCCTAATTTGGCACTACATCCATAATTTTATGTTTGAATTTGGAAGAACTCCACCATTTTCGTGGGTGCGTCTTCAATTATAAGCTCCGTGTGATTACCTGGAGTGTAACCGTAGACACCGTGCGTAAAACCGAGACTACTTTTAGTAAAACTTTTCTCTGCTGTTTTTTAACCATTTTGCGATATGCTTCCACCCCAGTCTCCTATTTAAACTGCCGAATCCATTTATGTTAGGCATTATGGAAAAACCACAGCTGTCCTTTGTTGCGTCATATCTAATATGTTCCCTAGACGTAAGCTGTTGATCCAGAGGACTAAATAGGTATTAAACACTCTTACTAGGCTTTATCTTCACTGAATGGCATTTAAAAAATACATGCTGCTTACCTCTTCAACCCCTAAAGATGAGGGCTGACCTTTTACTCATTCTACTTAAGCTTTCGCTGATGACTTTGAGCATTAATCCATATTCCTCTTCTGCAACTAATCTTGTAGTTTAGCCAACTCTTCTAATTCTTGTAGGATTTTAAGATGGCCTACAGGGTCTCCTAATTTGAAGACTGTATTTGCCTTAAGCCTACTGGCATCAACCACCGCTTCTTTATTCACCTTTAGTTTCAAGGGAGTGTTATCTAGTAGACGCTCTTTCGCTGGAATTAGAGAGATTCGAATTACACGTGTAATGCCAACCCCCAACTTTCTTCAAAAAGACGACAACAAGTTCATAACACTCGAATGGGCTTCTTCACGATCTTTAGTAGGTGAGGGTTCCACAGGTATTTTGTGTGGATTGATGTTCAAGTCCATTATCAGGGTTGTTAATTCACCTTTTTCTGAGTTCAACTTTACTGTAGTAGCCCGATAGAAAAATTTCCAACCAAGTTCATCCTTAAATAATTAAATCCAAACTGACTCATTCGTTTTTACGCCAAATTTTTCACTCTATTCTTTATACTACTACTTCACCTAAAAGCTTGCTCGGTTGTAGAAATTGCAATTCTCTATTAATGCTAATAACACGTAGTGAACTACTTTCATCGATGAAATAGGAAAATGCAACATAGACTTTAAACATCTACGACAACCATTTCATATTTTAGTAGATTATTACTTCTCCTATGGATATTTAATGCGGACGATGTAGTACCTAGTGTAGATAGGAAGCGAGAAAGCTCTTTCAGGTATTCAGCCGTTAATATAGGAAATTTGTGGCAAAGAGGGAAATGGTTGTTTAAATATGGACGAAAGCAACTTGCCTCATATCGTCTTATGAATGTTTAATAAAGTCGTTCAAAAATTCAAGTCCATATTACAATATCTATCTGGAAATCGATATGCACGAGTTTGAAGCACCTGATGGAATATCAGTAAATTAACTAGATGAAAATAAATATTAACATGACCTGATTTCGCGTAATGTATTGTTTACTTGTTACTGCAATGGAACTGTTTGTCAATATTAACTCCAATTAATTTCTAAGTTGTGTATTCACTGAGGAATTGAAAAATGTCTATTCGTTATTATCATCTGCATTGTCTCTGCTGTGCTTGTTAGTTAGTTTTTATACATAATGTGATAATTAATATATTTTTAAATCTGGTCGAATTCCGTCAAGAAAGGATTGTATTTGAATATCCACAGTAAATTAAAAACATGTCTTTTCTTCATAATTACTATTTTGTCCAGAAAAATATCATTATTTTGCCATAACTCCTACATCAGCTCACGAATTTATTGCAGTTTTTTATTGTTTCTGTTGCTTTCAGATTGCGTAAATATCAACATAAAACTATATTTATTAGTTCCACATAAATAAGCACAAATATGTATAAAGTAGTGTTTTGGTCTTACGATTTGGATGTATACGACTCGGCCAATTAGAAATATGGAAGCATTGGCATTTGCCATATCATTTGATGTCAGCAGTTATGTGTATTGTAGCCCATCTCCCCTCACCCCATCTCCAGAGCTGACCTCTTTAGATTTTTTCTTATAAGTCAAAAGTAAAATATACCTAAATTGGCCAACTACAATTTAAAGAAATCTGCTGATAATATAGCCACAAATTATCTAAAATGTTTGTTCTGAATTATATTTGCAAATCACTTAAATCACAACTTTATTATTTATTATGTAGAAGTTGAAATTAAACTGCGTGGGAGGAAATTAGAACAAGTATTAGATACATTTAAATATCTTGGCGTAAACATTCACAAATCTGGCACTGAAGACGTGGCGGTAGTTGGCAGAATAGAAAGTACAAATAAGCTATACTACGCACTTCATGAGGAAGAAAGAAAGAACCAAAACAAAAACAATATTACTGTCCACAACACTGTGTTCAAGCCAGTCTTAACATATGGATGTCGAAGTTGGAATGTAACGAATCAAATGAAGAGCAACATCCAGAAGTCAGAAATGAAGTACTTAACAGCAGTCAAAGGAGTAACTAGAAGATATAAAATAAGAAACCAGCAAAGAAGAGAAGACCTCAATGTTGAACCGATTTTGGCATTACATAGAGAGGCAAAAGATGCAGTGGTTTAGACACATGATGCGTATGGAAGAGAAGAGCCAAACAAAAAGGGTGTGGCTAGCAAGAACAACATAATTTCTGAAGAAAAAAAGAAAACAAATCAATTTGACCTTTAAGGGTTTAGTGCAAATTCCTATGAAGGAACCGATAAATCCAGGTTTTGAAGCTTTATATGGGCTCTGTATATTCCGTTTCAAGTTTTGAAAAATCTAATAAAGACGACAAACCATAACAGTTTAATTTCGTAACTAATCATCACAAGTCTTCTCTATATCTTCAGAAATCTAGTATGAATGAGTGCTAGTTGCAGAAACTTCTTAAGCTATATTGCTGCTGTGACTACCCCTCCATCTGGTGCGCAACCTAGTGTGTGCAAATATGTTGAACGATTTTACTACGGCACTAATTCATCCTTTGTTATCCTCTTGAAGAATTGTACCTCGTACCTCACACCTCTCAGACTGCTGCGTAGCCATATTGTATTCCAGAAATTACCAAATGAAATGAATATAATTGGACTCCAACTGGCTTTTCTCGATTTATATGCAGCTGCTCTTTGCTTCATTTGTGGATCACCATCTTATTTTAATCCCTCAACCTGTATCGGCTGCATTGATGACGACTATTGTCTAGATAACGTGACCAACTTTTTAAATCAACGTCATCAACGCTATTTATTGTCACGTTTAAACTGTCATATGCTAAAGATCACCTAAGATATAAGTAATATTTATAATTATCTATAAATTGATAGGATTGATGAAAAGTAATAAATTCTTCTTTGGTAGTCGTACCAAAAAAA
The DNA here is from genome assembly GCA_004785975.1 of Popillia japonica. Lineage (NCBI taxonomy): Eukaryota > Metazoa > Arthropoda > Insecta > Coleoptera > Scarabaeidae > Popillia > Popillia japonica. Next base: position 28,524 of record SMLS01060232.1, read on the forward strand.
TTGAAGACCATACAAGTGTACCGACGCATATTAATTATATGAATTAAACCTCTTAATACTGCGTTAACCTTATACATGCTAGAATAAATAACATTCCACGGCGATCGTATATAATACGTACAACATACACGTAACGACTAAGTAATGAGACGTCTTAAAATAGGTTCTGCACGTTGACTACGCTTGTCATATCATCTCATATGCGCCCTATACTGGAACTGAAATATTAAACATATACGTCCAACATATTATAATACATAAATGCAACAAGGGTCTGAATATTTGATCTTCGGTATGAGTCGTGGGTGCTCAGAATATGCGAGAACAAGAGAGACAAGCCACATATAAAGCTAGGAGCCTTCATGGCCACTGAACCATACCTCGACATGGGAACTGCATCCTGTTCCCCATTACATACTTTTAACGTGGCGCTGAGCAGAAGGTAAGATAAGAATATACCACTCGAAAGTGTATAGTTAACCGTGAACTCTTCGCGAGCGTTTCTCGCAAGACGGTTTTTTCGATTGTCAAATCAACAGGTGTCCCTTTCTTATTCGATTGTATCTAGCTTTGACTAATGATTTTACTCTTTCAGCTTTCTTGGTTGAAATCGAAATTATACGTTTTGACTTAATTTATTTCCAAAAACGTTCGATTCTTTTTCTTTGTCTAAATACTTGTTGATAATCGACTTAATATTGACATAGAACAAGACGAGCAATCTGAACAGTTGTAGACGTAATCACAGTAAAATTAAAATAATTGCAAGTTTATTTACCTACATAATTACTTGTTTACATAAAGCGAACGAGTCTGATATAAATTTAATTATTACATACTTAATTCATTCGCGTTTACCATCTGACATCAGTGACATAATTGTATTCGTAATATCTGTCGACTTTCTTCATTTCCAAGTTAAGTCCTGTTTTAGATATAGTATCACCTAAATTATTCATACATCTGTTTATACTTTTGTCTTTATTAAACAATAATTATTATCTCCGGCTGACGCATTAGCAACAGTGGTACCCAACTAATCGTGTTGTACATCAATTATTCTTTGACAATTTTTTTTACAATACATGTTTTAAACTCAATTTTATGTTAGTAGTGCACGTTAGTGTAACCACTTGTTTGCAGTTTAATTTAGCAAACATTCAGAATTATTACCTCCCTGTACACGTCCATTTCATTACCTATTTACAGCTATTACACCCTGTTTTATATATGTACATATGTGTAACTGTTGCCGTTTGCAAGTGGTTACCGGCAGCGTACATGGATGCATGAATATAAGTACATATATACAGCACGGACATAACACGACATTTATGTATAAATGTTTAACCATAAGCAGGAGTGTTCCATATCCACAAACGGAACGGATGCGGTACGAGCATTACAAAACGGATCCGGGAACGAAAGATAGTCGAAAAAGGGACCACAAAAACACCGAAGCTTCGGCCAACGATTTGATTACAAATTAAATTCGTTATAAGGTTAACGACGGCTGTCGGTATTTATAACGATGCATCTCTTTACGGAACGTGGGGCTATCTTTAACAAGGATCAATAGTTATGACGACTATATTAGTAATTTATTTGGTATTCTCTTTAGTTAATATAGGTACGTGTGCATGTAGGTCAGTGTTTGTCTGTGTGTGTTTGAGAATACGGTACATTTCATGTATACCGATGACGTTTGCTGACAATGTTGACCTCCTTTTAACTGTTTACTAACCACATATTGAAAATGTAAGGATTTCGTAGTTCTGCGGTTAAAGATTAGAGTACCGACAAACAATGCCGCGTCTATGTGTTACAGTGTCAATTTATCTATTTTATTGCACATACAAGGTGTATTTGAAATAGAAGTAAAGACTATGAAAAATGGAAAGATATTATTTCCTTAAACTTAAATCCAAAATATTTGCGAAAATTTCTTCCCAGACGGTAGAAAAAAATTACAGAGATATTTATAAAATATTCGTCGCGCCACTGTGTTTTAACAAATATATCTAGCGCAGAGCAGGTGTAGCGATAGGCGATAATTAACAACAATTCTTTAATGACAAGGAAAATACGACTACGATTACAAAACTAAACAACTAAGAAACTATCTTTTTATCACAACAATAGTTTTACTTTTACTACAGTTAAATGATTTTCAATCAAATAAAAGTTCCTTTATTAATTAGTCTCCGATAGTATTTTCATAGGTAACATTGATATTATTGAACTCATCATTCAAAGCTATTTAAAAAATCTGACACATGCGCCTTATTTCATAGTTTTTATAACATCGACATTTTTGGGTT